>VRLP01003423.1:0-64587 GCA_009660295.1 Lophius piscatorius
CAGAAAGAAGATGCTGGAGGTCGACTCTCATGGTTTCTGGGTTGATGTTTTTCAGATTCCTGAAGTAGATTTGACGTTTGGGCTTAGTGAGGGAGGACACAAGCGACAATTCCATGGAGACGGCCTTGTGGTCGGACACACCCAGATCGTACACAAGAAGATTGCTGAGAGGAGCAGAGTCAGTGATGACTAGATCCAGAGTGTGCCCCATGGTGTGGGTGGGGACATCGACAAGTTGCCTGAGATTAAAACAATCCAGTAGTTGGAGAAATTCGGAAGCAAAACGACATGCAGGGGAGTCGACATGAATGTTCATATCTCCAAGTACTAAAATATTGGCAGATTACATTTAGATTAAGGAACTTTCACATTCATTGAAAGTATTCATAAACACTTTCTCCATCCTTCAATAAAAAAGAGCTTCACTCAGTTTTCCTGCTTTTATTTAAGTGATAAACGCAAGTATTTTCAGCTGCCATTACCTCATCTGTCTGCCAAACATCTACGGGTTTCAGCGGCAAGGCGTTCGTAGATCAGCGCATCGCCTTTTGAGCCACAGGTTTCTTAATAATAATAATAATAATAATAATACATTTAATTTATAATGCACTTTACATTTGGATCAAATCTCAAAGTGCTAAAGTGCTAAGGTTTCTTGTGAGACTCTCATGTACTGAGCTGCTCCGCGTCATATTCCCCTTTCTGTGAAGGTCGAAAGTTTGCCAGTAAAGACAAAACCTCTATAAAAATCAGCCTCTGCTGGCTTCACGATGTTGTAAGCAATTTGATGTAGCCGACACTCATTTTCTATTCTCTTTTTTTACATTTTATTTCACCAGAATCAGCAGTTTCTGACTTTTGCCTCGTGATTTTCTCATGAGGATGAATAGGACGGTGAAAGATTGACCCGATTGACATCACACACACAGCCCTGTGAAGGCAGCTTCCCCTGCTTCCTATCTACTTCCAAGCAAAAAATAGGAGATCAGCACAATATGGGAGACACAGATGAAGATGCTGCAGTCCCACACAAAGTCTCACCCCATACCGATGGAACAATGCTGTAGGCCATATTCAGATGAGAGTCGTGGTCATCACATGGTGGAAAGAATTAGTTTTGACAGGAGAAAGGGATTTTGAGTGCATGGTTTAATTTTCCAGTTTTGGTCAACTAGTTTAGATCAACCATTTTCCGTTTTCTCTTTGAGAAATGTAGACAACAGAGTCTCAAGAAATGTTTGCACGATTATGAACAACTCTGATAATATGAAAGCCTTTACAGCGAGAAACTGTCAAAGTCAAAAGTCAAGTTTTAGTAAAAGTCTCGAAAGGAAACTGGATTTTACTTAAGTCACTGAAAGCTGTTGACATTTTCTAAGGTATCAGGTCTCCAGTTGAGATGTTTGTCAATTTCAAGAGCAGATCCAGACATAGAAAACGACTGATAAGCATATTTATTTTGAACCACACCAGCTCCGAAGCCAGTGAGCCGTTCCTCTTACCAATTTAATGTTTGACGGTAAGATTGTTGGATCATTCGCTTCACCAGCTAGAACCCTGAGGCTCTGAGCGGCAGCTATATTGAAGTAAGGCTTCAGGGAACCAGATGCTAGATGCTGCAATGATATAAGATAAGATAAGCGAGGATTAGATAAAACAAGATAAGTGTGTGTGTGTGTGTGTGTGTGTGTGTGTGTGTGTGTGTGTGTGTGTGTGTGTGTGTGTGTGTGGGTGGGGGTGTGTGTGTGTGTGTGTGTGTGTGTTTGTAGCTTGCAGGCTTCACTCAATTAGCACTGCTGGGAAACCAGTACTTTACTCAATATTGTTTTCCAAATAGATTTAGACATATCCTGACTTTTTATTTGGAGGTTGTTTCTAACTTTACATGGATGGAAACAAACAAAGACGTTAAAAATTGTGTTTCTGATGTTATCTCCTCATGTAACACACAGCAGTAGCTTAAAAAACATTCAATTTCACTACCAGGAAGTGATCTGTGTTAAGACTCATGTTAGCTCCCAGACGTCCAAATCAGTTCCACACAGGGTGGTGAACATCATCTTCTTGAACTTCATCCTGATACAATCAATCCAGGCATCAGTAGCAATATGTGGGGAAAGTTCATATAAACTGTAAAACTTTGCTGTAAATTTACAATAAAATCTGAATGTTATTCTGCTGCTTTATTGATGTTGCAATCTGGGAGAAAAAAAACCCCTCACTGTAGCTAATACGTTTAATAAAATGACCTTTTTTTTTACATGAATGAGTCGTTAAAGTAACCAAGAAAGAATCTTGGGGAGGTAAAAAGATTAGACACACATTCTGCTCAGACTTAAGTTGCAATCCTTTCTAAAGTTGCATCACAAAGGAAGGGACTTTCCCTGAGTAACAGGGAAAGTAACAGCTAAGTTGTTATTTCTATTCTAAAATGTTTGGAAATATTTGTGTCAAAGGACGCTATTATTATTTATTAATATATTTGCATTTATTTTGTTATTTTTATTACATATTTTTTATATTTATTAGTAGTAGTTATTGTTTAGGCGGAATAGTTGTGGATCAAGTAGTAGAGCCGAGGGGGTTGATGGTTCAATCCCTGTGCCTTTGGGGAAGATACTGACCCTCAGTGAGTTTGAGGAGGTGCGCTGGTGTTTTTTGTGACATTTGAACAGTTCCAGGCTGTTTCCCCTGCTGCTAAGCTAAGCTTATCTATGCGCTGGCTGTATCTTCATACTTGTCCTCACATCTCAGTTTCCAGTAAACCAGTCACTTAGAAAAGTCTAACTGTTCCTTTGAGGCTTTTTTAGCAGTCCAGATGGGGCCAGTGGAAAAACGTAGGAAGCACATTTTTGCTGGTGACTGAGTAGGTAAATCACAGATTTTACAGGAGACAGGAACATCGAGGACCGTAAAAGCAGATGATGACGCTTGGACAGTTAAATGTTCCACAGTATGAATCTGGAAAGTGTATATGCGTGTTTATCAGCAAGTGGGTGTGTTCAGGTTCTATATGGTGACCAGGGCCGGCCCATCTCATTGCAGCCACAACACGTGTTTAGATAATGACAAATCTATATTTTCCTAGTGTGTTTCCTAGTGACCACTTAGCTTGTCATATTACGGAGGGAAAAAACGTGGAACCCACCCACGTCCTTGTAAAGAGAAACTGACATCAGCACACACAAACACTGTCAAGTGAGGCTTTCTCTCTAACTCAATACTCTCTCTCTCCCTCTCTCTATCTCTCTATCTCACATACACACAAACACACACACACAAATACGTGCTAACACACACAGCTGTTTTCCAGGGGACGTGGTTTTTGTCCCTAGTTGCACCGGCAGTCCATAATTAACCTCTCTGGCGTCTGATAAGTGTCTCCAGAAAGAAGCCAAAGTTATTCACACACACAAATACACACACTTGATACATGATACACATGACATGATAACGAGGAGGGGTTGTTCTGAGCAGAGGCCTTGTATACAGAATATGTCCATTTAGTGAGGTCCATATTTAAACAAAGCACATGTTGAAATAACACTCTTTCTTTCCTTTTTTTTTATCACAAGTAATGACTTCATCGCCTTTCCTATAGACAGATAGCTTTTAGGAGGAAGCAGCAGGCACGTGCACACACACTCGCACACACACACAGCGGGCCGGTACCTTCTTGTGCGGAGTGGTGTGTTGCGTCATGGCCATGGGGAAACTGTGAGTGCCTTTAATCTGAGTCTTCTCCCAAAGAAAAGCCAGTTTCTGGACACACTCATCCTTGGAGCAAAGAGGCACACTGGACTTGCTCTGTTCAGAGAAGAGACAAAACAAAATCTGTTACACTAAACAGATATATTGTTCAGATAAATGAGAAAAAAATTGTTGATGTTAATATTGAGTTGTTAAAAATGTATTCTTTTACATAAACTGATCAGCCTTAACTGGGAGGGACCCTGGGGTAGACCCAGAATACAGATCTCATTGGGCCTGGGAGCATTTTGGTGATCCCCAGGATGATATTGAGGTGGTCGCTGCGAAGAGGGCTGTTGGAATACCTTGCCTAATACTACGTAGTCCCCTATTTGCCACCAAATAGGGGACTACTCTGCAAGGTAATGTATGTATGATTGTGTAGGATTGGACAAATCAAGCTTTATGTGTTGTCCTTCCTTAGACCACCTTTGGTACTACAGACTTGGATCACCCAAAAACACTTGCAGCTCTAGCGATGATGTGACACAATCATATAGCAATCCAAAATTTGGTCCCCGTCAAAGTCACTCAGATCCTTAAGATTGCCCTCTTTTTGTATTTGTGATATTTAATTTTCCCAACAAGTCAACTTCAGGGAGAGGTGCCATTGTAACGAGATAAAGTTCACCTGTCAGTGGTTATAATGTTATGGCTGACCTGTGTAGATTATAACACATATTTTAGAAGGTCTTATTAAAGGAGCTAAGAATGAATATGTTCTCTCGGTTGGTTTCCATTAGAAGTTGTTAGTGATAAACTTGGAGATTGTTGTTAAGGTTTATGACAAGGATTTCACTTTAACTGCTGACAAGGTGTGAAGATTTTCTGCAACTGTTTCAGTGAGCAAAAATCTAAAAGTGGCATCCAGATATATCACAGCGGCATTTAACAACATCCTGCAGAAGGTAAAACTGTGATATTTATATTGATGTCGTAGTCTGGGGACCTGGGTTGTTCCAGAATAAACAAATCTTCCATGACCTGTCACAGACATTTCCAAAGAATAAATCCCACTGAGTTTGAAGATTGCCTGATTTCTGCTAGCGCTCCATCATGAGGTAAATGTTGTAGTTTTTAGTGACATTTCAGGATGAATTGTAATAACTTTGAGGACTCTTTGTCCCAATGTGTTTTTTTATGTTGACACTCATACTCAATACTGCAATTTCCCCGTTGTGGGACTAATAAAGGTTTATCTTATCTTATCTTATACTCATACATGGTTTGTATGTACTGTACGACGAGGGCATTAATAAAGTAAGAATTATCATTATTATTATTATTATAGAACTGTCTTAACACCCCAAAAACAACAACCTCCTCTTCAGGACTAGCAAGTCAAAAACCGCGGCCAAGGTCGCGTACTTCAAACCCCAACTTTTTTACCACTAACCTCCACTCACATCGCTCATATCTGAACAATCCTCTCATATGGAACCATTCAAATGAAGTCTTCATCATCACCTACAGTATCTGTATCTACAATACACCGGAAAAACAGTGGAGCAGTGGAACACTGTTTAAACAGAATTCCAGCCTTTTAACCATCTAAGATTTGTTTACGTTTTCTATCCTTACCCTCTTTCTTTAATGTTTTTTGTCTTACCCATATCTTCTCTGAAACTCTGAATCTGGTTCTTCTAAGCTGGTTATGTCAGCCAATACCCCATATAGGGACTTTAGGACTTAATGTTTTTGTACTTTGTGTTTTATTACTGCCAAATCCTAATTGTTTTAAAGTTGATTTTCTGTGTCCACTTTTATGTGTTTGAATTGAACCTTTTTCATGTATATTTTTATGTCTTTATTGTTTTGTATATGTTCAATATTTTCTTTTTGATCCAATTTTCTATAATTGCTGCGGTCACATTTACAAACGTTGGAGCTGCTGTAACGCCTACATTTTCCTGTGGGGTTTTCTATTCTATTCTGTTCTGTTTTATGAACTTTATTCTGATGATCATTTGCTTTTTCAACACTTTTTTTCAAAATTATTTTCCTTTCTTTTTTAATTGAACAGTGTTGGTGCAAATAAATAATATATATATATATTTGAACATTTTTTAAAATAACAGAACAACAAACATAAGTAAATTTAACTCATACAGAGAGGAAAAGATAGGGATAGAATGAAAAAAAATCTATATAGAAAAACTATATACTACAAACTACACAGTACTACATACTTCATGCAGCCAACGTTGAATGATGAATAATGGTACATTAATAAAAATATATATATATAACAAAATCATACATGTGTCCTTTAATAATCTGTTCTGCCCTTTTTTTAAATGTTACCTACTTTCTGGACACAGGGGTGGAACACAGTCCACACATTTACCAGTAAAGTCCACCCAACACATCACCGACCATCTCTCCATTAGGCCTGTGCTCGGAAGGACAATGTAAGCAGCCTTACATCTATAACTTAACTGTAACTTGAGTTTGTCACGTTAATTACAGATACCCATTCCAGATTTTCTGTGCACCTGCAGATGTAGGAGCATGATGTGTATCCAGAGAGGAGGCTGTCGGCTGGTCAGGTGGAAATAGGACTTGGCGTACAGACAGTAGTGGCCCTTTAGAGGACAGGAGAATGACAGCTTGGCCACACATCCTCGATTTGAATCTGCAACAGACACACCAACATGTAAAAATAAATCCTTAATGTTGAGAAGATGATCAAAAGCAGCCCCCTCTTCAAATTATACTCCCAAGTGAAACCCCAGTTGCTCCCCTTCTCTTTGTTTTCTTTTTATCTGCACATATGGATTTGTGTAACCTTGGGAACATATTTACATAGTGATTCACAGCATGCAAGGACACAGCCTCTCGCAATAATCAGAAGCATCTTCCCTTCCCTCGACAACATCCCATGAACTTCCACCTCTCAAAAGAAGGAGTAACAGTGAGGAAATCCTCTGGTGAACAAAAGGAAGTAATTAAGGCTACTTAACAGAGAGCTTAGTTTTAGTGTTTCGCTTTAATGCCGGCCATTATGTCAAAGTAAAGCAATGACTCGTAGATATCTGACTTGGCTGATTGCGATGAGTGGTAAGAGGTTTAGGATTTCTTCTGTATTTTAAACCAAAATTTGAATAATGAGTGTATGAACCTTAAAAATGATTCTCTGCATTTCATCTACCCCCGAGGAGCTGTGGGCAGCCCTGCCTCAGGCTTTTGTACTGATTGAAAAACTGTAAAAGAAACTGTAAAAAGAAAAAACATTTATTTCCAAGGGAAATTGAGACCGAAAGTTCAATCAGAAAGCCTATCCTATTGTACACTCGGGCCACAGTTACTGCTCATTCCACTCTACAAATGATCCTCGCCTCTCATTCTCAATTACCTGCCCCTCATCCATTCAATTACTGTATCACAACTGCTTAGCTCATTACCATCAGGTGGTGGCTTTAAATGTAATAATAATAATAATACATTTAATTTATAATGCACTTTACATGTCTCTCTCTCCAATCATCTAGTTCTTTCATGCTGCATTTTCACACAACTTCCTCCTCCCCATCTCTGCCTAGTCCGGGCAGATCCATCAGCCTCATCAATCAGCCTTTCATCAATCTCCCCGAAGAGTCCACCAAGAGTTTCTAATAACACTTCATTGTCGGTCTTCTATGATTGAAATATAATAAATACGTTATACTCTTTAGATTATACCATATTATCAATTTTCCCCATTTCTCTATTCTTATAGCAAAGCTAACCTAAATGTCTGCTGTTGTAGCCTTACATAGAGAGAGTGATATTGATCTCTTTATTTAACAGAAAATGTCCATCTCCAGCTTGGGACTCCTCTACAATTCTGCCTCGCGCTAAGGTCTGTGCGGGTATGAAATTAGAAAATGATCCATGACATTGTTTTTGAGAAATAACACGAAGGATCTGCCTAAAAATTGTCAATACAAAAAAATTATCTCCATTAATGTATTTGTTAAAGGAGAAGCTATAAAAGAAATGTTGATAACTACATGTGGGATCAAGAACAACTGTCTGCCTACATTCTATCACTGATGGGCTGTTTTCCAGAGTTTTTCTTTCTTTTTTTAATGTAAACAGGCAGGTTTACATGTAGGATTCTATAAACATGTGCACTCCTTATACACTGCGGTGGAGGTCCGTATCTGCTGGTCAGCCAACATGATGACGTCATCAGCTGAGATAAGCTGTGACATCAGGCCTTGGGGTTATAAGCCTCAAAGACAACGATAAATAAATAGAGAGAGAAGGAGGGTGAGGATTTATGACCAAGTTCTACATCCTTTTTTAGATTTAGCAGTTAAACGGCAGCTAGAGGAGAAGCTAATTTTTCAGCCATTTTCCTGTTTTGAGTGTGTGCCGAGATGTTAAGGTTTCAGTGTGTGTGTGTGTGTGTGTGTTTGTGAAAGAGAGAGAGCCTTTAGGCCAAAGGCGAAGGAATAACATCCCTTATCTGTCAATCAAAACTTCATCACCTCTCTGTTTGGTGTGTGTGTGTGCGGCAGCTTTACCTCTTCTTAATATTCATAAAAAAACAAATAAATCGTGTCCTCAGACGCAGAGTTCACTGCCTGCACTGATGGCTCATAAAAAGCGATATAAAAAGAGCTGTGCTATTAAATATTTATGGATGTTTGTGTGAAGTGATGCAGTGATATAAAAAGTTATAGAACCCCAACCAAGAATTGTTTTTTCACATGCTTTGTCAAATCTTCAAACAAGATTAAACTGAAATGAAGTGAACCTGAATAAACACAGCATTTTCAGATTTACATGATGATCTTGTTTCATAAAGGACAAAGGTTTACCAATACCCACATTAAAAGCCTGAAAACGTGATCACCACCCAATCTTATTAGAACCACAGTAGCAACAGCTGCAACTTCTCATAACTGTGGATCAGTCGTGTTCACACCAGCGTTGTTTAGTCTGGTTCAACCCAACCTTAGAGCGTTTACCCCGTTGATGCGGTTCGTTTGGATTGGTGTGAATGCAGCCTGTACTGTGGCCGACACGGGCAAACGCACTGGAACTCAAGAAAACACATGTAAATAGATAAAGCACAAGCACAAATCTTTATCAAGTTGACAATAAAAGCACGCTGCAAAAACTACATAACAAACATTTAAGAAGAACAAACTGCAAACGCCACAAGACAAAATGCAACCCAACCTTTTTGAAAGCTTTATACAGAGAATAAAACGGGTATAATACACAAACATTTCATGATGTTTTGATTACCTGTGCTACCTTAGCTTAGCTTAACTGAACATACCTATTTTGGCAGCCAGAACATCTTTATAAACATGGGCAACTTAACTTCCGCTCTACCCTTCAAAATAAGACCATTCCCAAATATATAGGAAATGGAAAATTACCCAAAGCATTTCCTAGGTCATAAAACCGGGAAAAAAATAGGTTGCATGTATACTAAACTTATTCTTGATCAAAAGCTAGCAACTTTTAATGTGTTGAATATTTTGCAGGCTGTCAAAACTAGATTGTATAGAGCCATGCAATCATTCACTCGGAATTCATTAATTCAAGGAGATGAATGGATTCTTTTGCTTTTGTGAACGCTTGCAATGGCATATTGTTTGTTTGCATCTCATTAGAGCCGCTCCTCTGTGAGTTAGTCTTAAGTACGCTGACTGACCAGACGTTTATATGCGCAATCAGCTTTCTTCCATGCACTCCAGATCAATACAAGCATGAAAATAACCTGGCGATGCTCCATGATGCACACTATAAATGCCAGGGATGTTACTTTTTTACCCTCCTAATGTCTGACCAATAATGGAACGGCATTTCTGTGCACATGAATTTTGTTTACAATTGTTTAGCACTTTGAGATTTGATCCAAATGTAAAGTGCATTATAAATTAAATGTATTATTATTATTATTATTATTAATATATAGTCAGTTTGAGTTTAGCCTTTGAGAACACAAACCAAACCAGCTAAAAATTAAACTATGTATCATTCTCGAATCTGGTGTCAACCCGAGGAAGCGTATTATTGGGTATAAACACGACCTCTGACATCCCTATCCTGGAAATTTTGCCGACTATCCTTAACAGAACTGCTTCAATGCAGACAATTTGCTGGGTGTGCGAACGTAAACTGCTCTTAGTAAGTCCTGAGTCCGGAGCTCAGGTCTGGACTTTGATTGGGCCACATAATGTTAATTTACTTTCTTTTTGAGTCATTCAGAGGTGGACTTCTGCTTGTGACCATTGTTTTGCATGTTTCAGTTGTGCTTGAGGCTCAAGTCACAGGCTGACCGTGCTCAACTTATATAGCACCTTTCTATACTGCTCAACCTCCTCTGTGAACAGGAGCAATAACTATTAGCACAAACATATAAAATCCATACACAAGTAGAACAGCCCTCAAAGGTAATTGGGGTTCTTGCTCAAGGAATTCAACATGTCGACATGAGAGTTTGTTCCTCAAAATATATGGTCATGTTTCTATATCCGAAATCGGTGCATTGCGCCCGGCGGGTTGGGATGAGGTACTACCTCAAGCCTTTAAGTTTCTGGGGGTTTTGTTCATGAGTGCAGCAAAATGAACAGTGAGAATGACAGCTGGGTTGATGCTACCTCGAAAAATGCAGGCTTTGCATTGGACCAGTACGGTGAGGAGAGATCTGAAGCCTACAGCAAAGATCTGAATTAACCATTTGATCCATATTCAAACCCATCACAGTTGGATCTGTTAGTTTTATCTCTATTTCCCAATTAACCCTTTCATGCCATCACCAAATGGAAAAAAGCTTTGGAAAATATTTATATATATCGCATATTTCGTTTCTTTGGGGCATTCATTTAATATCTTAAGCATGTTTAAAACAGAAAAAAAAATCTGTTTTTATACATCAGGCTTATAAAATTATTTAATCAAAAAATGTTGTGTATTTAATGAAAAATGTACATTTTTATGAGCTTAGCTATTGGTAAAGTATGTTTTTAGACTTATTTGTTGTTGTATCAAGTCACATAATTCGGTTTAGCGCTACCTCAAATGCTTTAAATGTCAAAATATTACTTATCGATTAGGACTTTCTCAGTAGCCATGGTTAATGCCTCCTCCTTGGTTGACCTCAGTGACTCAAAATGCTCATACAAACAGTTGTGGAGGACATTAAAGGGTTAAAATCAGATAGAATATTTCAGGGGTGGCAGGATCATAAAAAATAAATAATCTAATCCAGAAAAAGTGATGACTGGCCTTGCAAAAAGATGAAAAGTAGATGTGAAAATAAAATATCAAATTTCTGAATGAGTGGATAAACGTGGAAACAGATCACAGGGTTTGATTAAAGTCGATTCGATTAGGACATGTAAGAGGGTTCTCGTTTCATGAACTGATTGACCTCCTGTTTCTAGTCCACATGAATGCTACAGCCCTGGTATGAAAAAATGCGTATTACACACAGCTCTCATATAAAAATGTACCTCTACACATATGACTAACGTTCATCTGTTTCTACTTTAACCTGATTGTGATGTATAGACGTAACTGAACCGAACCGACCCTGCCCACCTCAAAACAATCCCCTGCGTCTATACCTTCATTAAAATGGCATGACGTTTCCCTCAAGAACATTGTTTCACCCCAAAAATGGGTTTACCGGAATCCGAAGCTCTGTGAAAGACTAGGCCTCTAAAGCCTGTATAGTTTTCCCTTGTCTTAAAAGAAAATACAGATGTCAATTCCAAGACCAACAATGTTTGATTTTTCAGACATTGTTCATACCATTGCACTGAAATCCTCTATTGCTGTCCACAATTAAACTATCAAAATACATTAGTGGCCCCCATATTGGCATATGACAGTGCCTTGCTCGTTTTGAGTCAATACATCATCCAGCTGCTACAGATTATCACTCAAGTGATATCCTCATAGGTCATATGTCATGTTTGAAGGAAATGGTGCTCTAGCAGTTAAACAAGTGTAGGACATTTGTCAAAGCAGACTCCAGGATATTTAGAGAATTCACAATAAACAATCTATGATATCATCACACTATAGCATAAAGAATATTATAATGGAAGACACAATCACAACGTTATAGACAAGCTCATTCGTCTTATCCCTCAAGGCAAAGTTGTATTTTTTAAGTCTTTATCAAAGCTTTTTCAAGATTCTGGGCCTGCTTATTGTTGCCGGTTAAAAGGCAGCCCTTTCTTTGACACTGCGGTGAGCGCTTTCTCATTAGGGAATTGCTGGGTCTCTGTAAAATAAAAATCCTGGTCTCTTTTGGACAGTACCATGAAATATTGGCGCGTTATAAATTGAAAATGTCTTGAAATCGGCTAGACTGATGTCGATAACAACTCCTTTGCTCCTCAGTTACTCAACTGCTGTCATCCTAGACATAGTAGCAGGTGTTCAAAACACATGTTAGACATAAAAATGTATGACTGTATTCACCATCTAGGTTTACAGCCCCTCATAAATGAAAATACAGTTATAATAATAATAATAATACTGATATAAGGTGTTCTTCAGAAATAATGTACATTACAGGAGGTTACACGATCTATTTTGAACTGAGTAATTGTGGGGTAGAAGGAAAACAAGAATGGCACTCATTGTAGCATATTAATTGAAATAAAGACATTTCCATGGCACATGTCGACAAGACATTAATGTTAAAGAACTTGATCAAAATTAATCTTGGAACTGCCCTTATAGACTTCAAAGTTTAAAATGTTTTTCCACTCCACATAATAGTTTTTATTATAATGTAATAACTACTCCTGTAAATTGTCAACTGGGTCACAAGAGATTCTAATAACCCACTGTGGAAAGCTATAACTGCAAGTATGTGTGCATGTTCATGTTTGTGAGAAGAAGGGCGTAGGTGGGAAGTAGAGGGAGGGAAGAGCAGGTGTATTCACCACATCATTAACCATCCACCTCTTACTGTAATCTCATTCATGTTCACAAGGTTACACAAACCCTGCCTGCCTCTCTGTACCCCTTCATTCTCCACACCATCCTAAAATTATATCCAGTGCTTATTCCAAAGAAAAGAAAGCTGTTCATCGTGTTGACGTTACCTTCTATCACACACTCCTCTGGTGTGGGGATATGTTGCATCATGCGTTTACAGAACTCTCTGATCGTCTCCATATTGTCTCTTAGGTGGATGAAGAGTCTGTCGGATTCCCCCTGCTCCTCTTTCTCTCCGTCCGCCTTCCTGTTTGGACCTCTCTTAACCTCTTTGACCCCTCTGTCGAGGGCAGCTGTGGCAGGCATCGGTTCATCACCCGCCACTTTCCTGTCAGGAGGTTGTGCTTCCTGGTTTTCTGACTGGGGCTTCATCGACGTGTTGGAAAAGACGTTGTCTGGGACTTGCTCCAAACCCCAAGCATCCTCCCCGGTGTCTGAGTTGATTGAGCGTGTGCGCACGGTGTGAAGGGCCAGGCTCTTTGACCTAAGAATGGTCATGAGACAGAATCAGTCAAAGTGCTGCAAATGTATACATTTTAACATTTAAATTTATTTAAGTTATGATAATAAGTTATGCATGATTTAGAACCAATATTATTATCAGGGAACCAGTGCACTTTTTACAAAAGAGATTCTGAACATTAATATCAAATATAATAATAAAAAAAATTTATTTACAAATAAGTTAGAAAGCTAGTCCAAACCAACGTAACTGCTGCAACATTAAAGTAAAGGTTATACAGTGTCATTTAACGTTACTATGCATTTATACATTATACTCAATATGGGCTAGTGAGCCTGATGACTACTTTTGTGCATTCATTATGTTTTAAGGATAAGACAAGCAGGCTAAGAGAATTTAAAGACTATGGTTTTTCTATTCATTTATTTTTTAAATGAAATAAAAATACCAGGATGAATATGGAGACCAATAATGAAAATAATAAGCATACTAATACTAACAAAAATAAGATATTAACTTTAAGATGTCAAATTACAAAAAATAAAATGCTTATAAATAGATGGTAAAATGGGAATAGAGTAAAATGAATAAAAAAGTAAAAGAGATACACAATAAAGCCTCCAATGCATCGTGTAAAGTAAAACTGAAAGTCGGGAACTAATTATATATTAAAAAAAAAAACACAACTAACTATATTATGTTCGGTTTCACTGTAGGACTATAGTCACTTTACATTCTACAGTCTGAGAGGAGTCCCCAAAACTGAACGTCTTTGTATTTGCCTAGATAAACCCAATGCATGCTGAAGTGCATAAAACCACAACATTACTGGAAAAGCTCATCATCATTATAAATAAATAAAACTGAAACTGACAAATCGAAGAAGTTAAAATGTTCATGTGAAAAAAATAAAACAAATCATGAGATGCACACCTTCAAACAAAGTCTTAAGATTTCATTGAATTCTGTCCGGCAAATTTTGAGGCAAAGTGGAAAGACTATCCACTGTTCAGCCAGGAGATATGTACCGATGGGCAAGGTAACTCTGGTTTGGCAGTAAAATTCTCACCTATACAGGCACAAAAACAGATCCTAAGGAGGCCAAATGGGGACTTTTTTCTTTTTTTTAATTATATCACGACAGGCAGTAATTAGACATAGAAGTCCCTGAACACATACCAACATATTTATAATAATGGTAATATGTGTGCAACCTTAGGTTAAGTATCTAAATATTTATTGCCTTGGAATTTATTGTAAAACACAGATTTATTCAAATCTAAATTGTTTTAAAGATCATATGCACCCTGGAAAACTGCCAGTTTTCACATTGCGCTGACATATGCTCACATTTAATCCTACTGCAATATTTGAGTCAGTAATTCACCTATATTGCATTTCTTTGGACTGTGGGAGGAAGCACCTGGAGGAAACCCACTCAGACGATGGGAAAAACTGTGAGATCATCTTAACCTAGAAAAATATTTGCAGTGGCATGACAATGCTAACCATTCCACCCCTGTGCTGCCCTTTTCAAACCCAAGGAGGGTTCAAAGTGGAAATGAAAAAAGTGGTGGATGGGAGCAAACAGAACCGCTTGAGGTTAAGGGTTGTGGATGGGATTGGATCACTCGGCTCAAGCCAAAAGGGTCTAAGACCCAGGCGGAGATTAAACTTAGAGACAGTGGGTCACGTGGACTTTGGAGATCAGGATGAAGAGGTTGAACAGGGTAAGCAATGAGGTGCTCCCTCGCTTGCCCAAAAGACAGCCCCAGCCTGAAAAACGCTCGGCCATCATTATCATTTCATTTTATCACACACTATATGAAAATATAATTATAGTCTCTTCATTTTAGAATAAAATAGCCGGATAGTGATCCCAAAAACAGATTAAAGCAAACAAGGAGGTTCTAGACCTAACAGCTGAATGTTGTAGAAGTCACATCATCCTCCATACAAATACAGGCTTGAGTATGTATGAGATCTAGCTTGTAAGAAAGATGGACAGTACAGGGAGGAGGACATATAATGTTGCTCAAAGAAGATGGTGATGGTACAGCCTCTACCTGTATTCATTCATACCTATATTCAGCAGATACATGGAAACCTCATTAGATGTACCAGTAAATAGTATTCTTTAAAATCTTCCCCAAATTAAACTCCTACAGAAAATTACATAAAATGTGGCTTTTTCTTCAATGAGCAGAAACGGATAGATGTCTTCTTGGCTAAAAAGATCTTGTGTTAATGTAACAAGAAAAAAAAATCACATTCAGCAGGTTAAACAGTTGATTTATATAAAGACATTCCCAGCAAGCAGATTCTCAGCGGAGTCGTTTAACTGACAGACCTGCTGAACCTCGTCTCTCTGTTCTCCTCCCTGACAGCTTGGCTCAGGCTGTAGCGTCGCTGGGGGACAGTAGGGTCTTCCACCACTGCCTCCTCTCCTGCCTCCTCTGAGAGTGTTTCCTCAAAGGCCTTGATGTTCACCTGCATCTGCTGCTCTGACCCTTCCACTCCTGCAGGATGAGAGGTACAGGGGGAGGGCGGACTCACCTCATCTCCCCTGCAACACACAGAGAGGGAAAATGTCAGGATTTGAAAAGCCTCTTGGCCATGATGTTTCCCCTCTCTCCATCTCTCTCTCTGTCCAAATCTTCTTTTTCCCAACTGGCAATATTTGGTGAAACTGGACTCCTAACTCCCACTTTGTTGTTTATTCTTCTATCTACCCCCTGCTTTTTCATCAACACTCACTCATTGCCTCTATCTTTCTTGCTGAGGACTCAAACAAAAGCCATTGGAAGTTTGCACGCAATGTTCTTGCTTTAGAAAGCTGTCTGTGTCATTCACACACTGCATCCAGATGCACCTCAATCAGCTTGCACAGTGATGTTAACAACGCACCCTAGCACACAAAACACTGTAAGCACATGCACACTTCTAAAATTAAAAGAAATTAGAATTGCTCTGGGATTCCAGAGATCCAAGAAAACTTTGAACAATAGTGAATGTTTGCAGAAGTGGTCATAAAGGAGAGGCTCCTTGAGGAGATCCCAAAAGATCCAAAGAATACATCTAAGAAACAGCAAGCCTCCCTCACTTCAACTAGGCCTATACTGTCACCCCTTTACTGTCAGAAATATTAAACTGACCTTTCCCAAAATCAATTCAGTTCTTCCTGGTAATAAGGTCTATCTGAGTGTGAATTTTAAAATGATGATGAAAATGATGGATGAAATAGGGAATATGATAAGGATCAGAGTTCATGGAGCCAATATTTGAAAGAAACCGGGAAAAAATGGCAGCCATGGTAAGCTGGTGAGGAGAAAGCCTCTTATGACCAAGAGGAATATAAAGGCTCTTCTGAATTTTGTCACAACACCATGACACTTCAATTTTCAAGTAGATCCTATGGACTGATGAGAAGTAGAGCTGGACTGTTTGGGGGCCCGTTAAATCTGGAGCATTCCACAAAAAGGAACAGTACACCTACAGTAAAGCATGGAGGTAGTAGTGCAATGTAGTGGGCATGTTTTTGCTGCTTCAGGGCTTGTAATAGTCGAAAGAAAAATTAATACCGCTCCTGACCAGGAAATTCTGAGGGAGAGGTCAGGTCATCAGTCGGTGAGTTGAAGCTTAAATTCAACTAAGCAAGGCAATAATCACTAACATACGAGTAAGTCTATCTCTGATTACCTCAAAGGAATAATATTAATGTTTTGAAGTATCCTGGTCCAAGTCCAGACCTGAACCCCATTGAGATGGTGTGGAGCAGTGTTACCAACATATTGACTTTTTCGCTATATTTAGCGAGTATTCAGTCCCCTCTAGCGACTATTTTACAAAAAAAGCGACTGGCGACAAATCTAGTTACTTTTTCTGGTGTTATTGGAGACTTTTGGGGACTCTGACATGAAAGCAGGTATAGTTCTTACTCTTCTCAACGAGCAGCGGGTCTTGCTTTGGGGCCCTTCCTCCTCCCAAAGCACTCACAGACTAAAGCTAGTCCTTTGCTACTCCACTGAGTAAGACGGAGAACAGGCACCAGGGGTGGAGCGCAGCAGACTACAGGTTCGGTGCTTATTTGATATGCAAATATCGCATGACGTCATCTCAGTTGTCCACACTGCCTTCACATGAGTGTCTCAGCAGCGGTTTCAAGAAGGTGGAGGACACGCTTCATCTGAAGTGAGTGGCTAGCGACTCAAAAAGACAAAAACTATAACGCAAAGTCTAATATTTGCCAGAAAAAAAATATCTCATTTCAAGTCCGGGTCAACAAATAATTTGCACCACCACTTAAAAATGCAACAACGGACAGTGAAAATGGCGGAGGTGAGAAAGAACAAACTGATTCAGAAGAAAACAATGATAGTGACCACGATGTGTCCATCACTAAATCTAGTCCACACATGCCAAATGAAGTTATAATCAATATTTCAGATTAATTCAAATTCAGATATGCCACCAATAGAATATATATTGTAGGGATGTCTAAGTTTGAATAATTCTGATCCAAATCTTAACCTATCATTCCTCCCAGTGATTATTTCCTGGATAAAATGAGTTACCCCCAGGCTGGCTTCTTAAAAATAAATTAATATAAAAAATAGCCAGTCTTTTGAAGGGCTCTTTGTAAGGAACGGATCTACAAGATCTGGCTCCCTTCAAAGAGCCATAAATCCCATCTCTAATACACATGCCATGCTTCATGGTAAATTATGCAAATTAGGCGATGACATAATCTAGCAAATTCTAGTCATCTAGCGACTATTAGGACAGCCAATTGCTACTTTCCTTACTGAGGAGATGGCAACACTGGTGTGGAGGGACCTGTTAAGAGCAGTTCATGCTCACTCAACCTCCAAAGTGGCTGCACTGAAGCAATTCTGCAATGAAGAGTGGGCCAAAATCCCACAACAGGGATGTCAAAGACTGATTTTGTTGTAGTTGCTGCTAGAGGTGTCGCAACTAGCTATTAAGTTCGGAGAGCAAGTACTTTTTCACACCAGTGATTTAGGTATTAGATAACCAATTACCTTATTAAATAAAACAATTATTTTGAAAATGCATTTTGTAAACTCGTGGCGCCTTTGTGTTATTGCTGGGCGATTTATCGTACAAAAATTGAGACCTCGATTCAGACCTATATGTGATCTCATTTCTGAAGAACAGTGATTCTCCGACCTTTTTCATTTATAACACGAGCTTCGGCGAAACTTGCTTGCTTAACCGCAGCTTATTTTACCACGAGTGAGGTCTGGGCCTTTACAACCATGACCTGGTATTTTGTATCTGTGCCTTTGGGGATTTTAACAGTTGCTGACTGTTAAAATTAGCTTCAATTTGCCTAAGTGCTAAATTAGCAACTTAGCATTGTCGAGGAAGTCTGCTTAGTAGCTGGAGAGCTAACATCACATAGCATAAGCAGAAACAGGAGTGGTACACTCTTATCACTCTTAAACTCCTTCTTTGCGTCATCTTATTCTTTCTGTCACTTAATTTCGCCGTTGTTTCACAGCAGCAACTAATCTCTTTCACTAGTAACAACATGGACTGTTTGAAATAATAGAAAGCGTGTAGATACAGAAGGCCAACTGGATTTGGGCCAGGCTCGATCAATAGTCTCCCGGAATTGGGTCGGGTAAGGAAAAACATATTAAAATTATGCTCTGGTTAAGGCTCTTGTTAAGTTAAGACTCAGTCATGATAGCAAATTTAACCTGATATTTCAAGATATTGGAGAGAAAACCCAGTCTAACAGAGAAATTAAATGAATGGATCTACTTAATGTGTCTCTGTGTTGGCTTATGTGATTTTTCAGTATTGGATGTGTTTTTTATGTCATTGAAATGAGTCCCTGAACACAAAATAGGCCATGTCTTATTTTTTCTTGCTGTAAATTCTGTAGTTACCGAGCTCAAACCATGAAGGGCTTACAGAAAAACATGTCGTCGGCAAAGATTAAAACTAGTGAAAACCATACAAGTAAAGCGATTGTTTGGGGGTATTTTAATTTAGTTCTAGATGTACAGTTAAACGAAGAAGTTAGAATGGTAAGACTCCAGTTTAAGTATATTTATAACTGCTGATGACAGTGTGTAATGTTTTTGTTTGATGTGTCAAAAACACCAGCTACAAGGGCATAGAGCCAAAAACAGACCCTTTTACAGTCGTTTACTCTGCCAACATGACTAAACAGACGAGCGGTAATCATGGTACAACTACTCTGTGAGAGCGTTAAAAGTGTTTCAGCTAGGGTTAACTGTGTTGGACATTTTCGGGTTCGGAAATGAAGATAGCATAGTGTATTTTCGATGCTATTTCAAGCCGAAGCCCAGCTATGGACTTTGTCGGGCTTGGACATAAGTAAGCACCCTGGATGTGCTCCTCACACATGTGTACGTGTTACACACAGACATCGCATGGTTAGTTTAATTTCTCATGTCCCTAACAAAGGGCAATATGACATAAACTGAGTGGTAAGATTGTGGAGCGAATTCAAAGCAAAAAATCTGCGATTCTCATTTTAGCCAGAATTGCCAAGCCCTATTTTATTGTATGTTAAATCTTGTTTTAATATCTCACAGAGTAGTATTATATACACACAAAATAATAAGAATCATAAGAATAATAAGAATCAGGAGTGAAATACTTTTCTAGAGCCCTGTTTGAGAAAAAAGTCATTGGTGAAATTGGAAATGAAATCCCAAATGCAGACATCTGGATGACATAAAATAACAGTGTCATATTTTAGGTTTAAGTAGCAATCATCAGTTGAATGTTGAAATATGTGATTTTTCTTATAAAATCATTTAAAAAGTTGCAACAAACAAAGACATGGACATGGGGGACATGCAACAAACAAACGCTTGGAGACTGGGGAAAACGCAGCTTTGATTATAGTGTTCTTGAGTGTGTAATTATGGATACGGGACTGGATTGAATTACTTCCTGTCAGTCTCTACAAGCTCTAACCTGCAGTGCACGACCATGCTCTCCTCAAGTCTTCTCCCTAGCAGTCTTGCTATAGCATTGAACGAGTTGCTCATCCTGTAGAGATCTTTCCCAGATCCTCCCAGTAACGATGGGTAGCGATCGGTCAGAGCTCGGATCTCCAGCAGGAGCGTGTGGTGAAAACTGTGCTCCATGCTGCCCAGTAGGAACACCAGGTAGACCAAGGAGCTATGAGCGTGATTCTGGAGAAAGGACACAACAGAGGCCAAACATTTAGGGACATAAAAACAATGTAACAAGGATACAAATATAAAAAGCCCAAAATAAAATTTCCATTCTTCGGTTACATTAAGTTTAAGGATTATTTCTCATTTCCTGTGATGCACTTACTAAGGTTATCTGACTGTTTGTAGTTATTGTTTTATTCAATGAAGATTCTTATTAAAAACAAAGCGGTTTTGCAATTCCAAGCAGATTGGGGTGGGGGGGGGTTAACCATAACAAACAACAAGAATAAATACAAACACATGCAGTTGGTCCTTGATAGGCTTAAAAATGTAAACTTTAACTTTTTCCAAGTGTCTTTACTTTCCCCGCTGGCTTTAATGATAACACAATGTAATAACACAAACACATATTTCATCATCTGAGACAGAATTTTGTGTAAACTATGAACACGACTTATAAAACAATCCCAGTTTTTGACATAACATAACACCCCCCAAGGTTTTGCATATTAGTTTTAATTTCAAGAGAAGGATTATACTATTTCCTGTGACATTCAGAACCATAATCCATTAAGCTCTATAAACAATACTTTAATACAGTCTTTCAATCAAAACAAGTGAATGAGATAAAGGCAAGTGTTTGTCTCAGCATATGATCCGTGATGATAAATCCAATAAAGAGCAGCAAAAAAAATCCCCCCATAGAGTCCAGGCACGGATGGTAGGGGTGGCTGATGATTCTGCTGAGACCAATTATGCTGAGGAGGTTGATGATATTATTAAGCCGGTGAATGTACAAAGACTGGGCAGTGTGTTTGGGGCAGACGGCATGTATAATAATAGCAATATGAATGAATTATATATACAGTGAGAATCATATTCTTAACGAGACCTGAGAGGCCGCAAACCCCCGCCAGGGGCCAAAACCTACATCTCCGTAGAATGTCATGAATATACCGTACAACGCTATATCTCTGGTTTTAAGTTGTGTGTGGAGTTTTTTTAATTACTTTATTGTAACCCAAATTACTGGAAATTACCATAGACTCACTTTTCTCGCCTATTATTGTCCTAATCTTTATTTCACAGCCTAAATAACTGCAGGACACTTAATGTTACTTTAGTTCAGCTGTTCTAGGTGCAAAGATGATGTTTAGATGAACTTAAAAATGACATTCTCCGGTTTGATTTAGTCTATTGTGCTCTTACGCGTTGCCACAATGTGACATCACCGCTCCAAATAATTAAAAAATATTTATATTATTTTATTTTAAATTCTGACAAACATTTAATGTCACCAAAATGTTATCAACTCTAGCATATGCCAAAATCTACATCTGGTTAACTTTTAATGAAAATCTGTATTGTAGTTTTTCTCAATGTTCAATCTTTTACCTTCCTTGGTGGAGGTAAAACCGGCAGCAAGGTGATCAGCTCGCAAACAAGGTGGTTAGCGGTGCTACTGGATAGATGTGACCAGTTATTAAATCAGCTGAAATCAGGCAACATCCCCAGACAGGGACAGCAGGAGATTAAGCCTGAACCTGTCCAAGAGGTGTGAATGACAGAATGGTAGCCTAAGTCTGCAAAGGACTAGTCTTTCTAACTATCACCAGAGCTTCAAGTCTGTGAGAATTAACTGGTGTTCTGGTCTATGAAGTGGAAAACTATAACTGGTATATTAAATACCAGGTGCTCTTAAACTGGTTAATTATCAAGCCAAAAGGGCCTCCTTCATTAACACTATGAACAAAAACAGAAAGGGTTTTTATTAAAGTTTCCACACCATAAAACTGTTTGGAATGAAAAAAATTACTTAAATTCTGCTTCCCTGCCTGAGAGAGAGACTGATTGACTTATAAAGGTAACGACAAACAGACAGAGATAACCAATGCTTACAGAGCTCACACTCCTTTTTTACTGAGAAGAGAAAAATGCAGCTAATGCACAGTTTGGGCTTGTTTTAAGTCCACTCTACTGGATGCTACATATATTTGTGGATGCTAAAGCTACCAGATATGGTATGTCTTTACTGTTACAACATGCCTAATAAGTGTATGTGAGGGGCGAGCATAGACTGGATGCTGCAGGTAAAAAAGACTTAAGTATGTGTGCTAGTTATGCACCAGAGTTCAGGACTTTACTGCATAGATTACTTGCTTACTTTGTAAGGATTTACTACAATACCTTCCAACATTACAGAACTTACTTTTACAGTAAAATTAGGTTGTATGAAGTCCTCTGTAATCATGATACATGACTGATAGTGTTTTATTATCTGATGGCATTTATTTGACATCCCATAGAGGATATTTTTCTGGTAAAAGACTGCAAACAAGAGGACAGTTTCAGAATAATAAAAAAAACAAGGCTGTATTTACATACCCGTTCAGCAGATATCGCTCCAAATAAACAGGAAATGCACCGATCCTTATTCCACATGTTGGCACAAACACATGATACACAACAGCATCCACTAATTTGGATCAGAACCGCACTATGAGCCAATCTCCTTTGCTAGTACCAGATGTGTTTGTGTGAAAGAGCTATCGGTTAAAAAAAACAACAATTTTAAAATTTGTATAATTTTTACAATAAGAAAAAGAAAATAAAAGGTACAGATTGGCCCAGTGACATGCAAGATCCCTATTTTCTGCAAAATTGGATGTTGTCTTTTTCGTTCTTTGCTTGTATGATATATTCTGTATCAACACAACTCTCTCTCTCTCTCTCAGCCTCAGGAAGATACTTCTGTATGTAGAATGTGCTTTCCTGCAGTAATTATTTGTAGAATATTAGTGTATAGAGATAAAATTTTAATTTTCACGTATTTATGAAGTATCTATTAACAGATGGCAATCCCTCAGTACAAAAACATCTTGCCTTATTAAAACTTGATGCAGTTAATTTAGAATAATAATAATAATACATTTAATTTATAATGCACTTTACATTTGGATCAAATCTCAAAGTGCTACAAAGTAAAAGCAGATAAAAGCATCAATAAAAATAAAATAATAACTATATAAAAACCTGACCAAAAGCAGCAATGTTAATTAAAGTTATAGGTTCTGCTAAAAAGGAAAGTTTTAAGTCCTTTTTTAAATGTGTCAGTCGTCTGTGGAGCCCACAGATGGTAAGGGAGGGCATTCCACAGACGAGGGGCAGCAGAACAGAAGGCCCGATCACCCATGGTGCTGAGCTTAGTCCGGGGAAGGAGGAGGCGGTATGAGTGGGTAGAATGGAGGGATCGTGTTGAGGTTAGTGGGGTTAGTAGTTCTTTTAGGTAGGGGGGTGGTTGCCATGGATGCACTGGTGACTGAGGAGAGAGATCTTATAATCAATCCTGGTGGAGTGGGAAGCCAATGAAGGGAATAAAGAACGGGGGTGATATGTTCGTGTTTACGAACTCTCATCAGGATCCTAGCAGCACTCTTTTGAACATATTGTAGTCTTTGAAAAGTCTTTTATCAGGGATCCCGATGAGAAGTGCGTTACAGTAATCCAGTCGGGAGGAGACTAGATTGATTGATTGATTATTGATTGATTGATAGATTGATTGATTGATAGATTGATTGATTGATTAATTGAATAACTTCATGCCAGATTTGGAAGCAAATGTTTGGAGAAAAAAGTGGTAAGCTCCCACAAAAATTACCCTTTTAATGTAAATTATCTCAGTCGGTTATTTCCAGGCAAAGCATAGTGAATGTACTACTTTACCCACGTTACTAGTTTGCCGAGGAAATGTCTTCACTAATTATGATCGGGTTCGGAGCTATTGTCAGTGCCCTTGCACATTCTGAAACGCCTATAAGAACTGCCCATCATTTTCATGCCTAACTTATGGGATTCCAAACATTTTGACTCATGATGCTTACAAAGAGAGTCAACTTGTGACCTCTGGATTTTCAAATTGTTATCCTCAATAGATTTTAAAGGCCTTAAGAGTTAAGAGTATGCAGTATTTCACAAGTAAAGGCTAATAATAACACAGCTCTATTTTGTTACCCCTTTGTGGGGTGTCCTGCCTCTGGGTTGAAAAGCAAGGCTCAATTGTTTGAATTATCTAGCCTTTCTCTAAGAAGCATACTTTGGTGAAAGAAGAAAGTATTTATAGATAAAGTGTAATAATAATGATATCGATATGTGAAACTAAAATGTCACAACAAATGTTAGTTCAGCATGGGAGGAGCTAATGTTAGCTTTAATGAGCAGAGTAGGCAGTGGAACCCTGAGGATCAGAGGTACATTATTTTATCTTCAAGAGTTTCTGAGAAAAAATGTTCTCTTGAACGCCATAACTCCTGGAAGACCTATTGAAAGTTCAGTCAGAAGGACTATCCTCTCGTACACTTGGGCCAGAGTTGCTGCTCATACTACTCTATTATCCATACCTCTAACACATGCTCAGTCTCAATTACCTGCTTCACGGTCTGGAGCATCAACTGATATCCGCTGCACTCATTCAGTTGGCCTCATCCATCCAATCACTGTGCCACACCTTCATGCTTAGCACATCACCATCATCTGCTGTCTTTAAATAACAGATCTCTCTCCATTCATCTCGTTCTTACATGCTGCTGGTTACAACCACCTCCCCATCTCAGTCTAGTACTCACAGATCCATCATCATCATGATGATGCGCCCAAAGTTAAACAGTTTATATTTTGTTGAGGATAATACTTTTGTTGAGGATAATACTGTGGTAATGTTGTATTGATATGATATTCCCTGTGACTGATGGATAGACAGATGAATGAACAGACAGACAGAACTCTATATATAGTATGTCTTCTTCTTTTGCCTGCTACCGATTAGTGGTAACCACAGTGGAGTCTCTTCCGCATTGGTAATCTGACACCTTTCTTTGCCAGGTGAGTATCCTAACCCCACTCTACCCATTATATATAGATATCCATATATATCCAGGCTTTGTAACAGCACCAATTGTCACTTTCAGTTGCTGGGCGTGGAACCCCATTCAAAGTGTGGCCCTGTTGTACGTTGTAATGCTGTACAGAATTTGGTTTCTACGTCATGGGGAACGGTCTATCCACTAATATAAATATTATCAGCACTGTTGGGTTGAATAGTATTACAGTGTACAGAGGCATCTTTCTCTTAGTGTATACTGCTTAAATGGTGACATACACCATCTGATAACTGACTGTATTGTTACTTCAGGATCTTAAGGAATCCAGAGAGACTATTGTGAAATCTTGTTACAATGAAACACAATCCTCACACAATCCTGTGAGAAAGTATGTTTATGAGTTGTTTTTGTGTGTGTGTGTTTGTGTGTCTGTGTGTGTCTGTGTGTGTGTGTGTGTGGCACATGATCACAAACCCACAGGAGGTACTGTCCACTGCCATCACCAGGAGGCCTCTCTGTGGAGGCACTTCCCAGAAAAACACGGGTTATTTTCCAAATGGTTCCAATGTGAGGAAAGACAGGACACTGAGGTCTGACGAACTGTGTGTGGGTGTTTGTGTGTGTATTCGTCTCTGTGCCGAAACTTAGTTTGCAGGTTGTTCCACGAAAAGATTGAAAAGAGGGGAGCTCATTGAGGAAAGTTTGCTGTGGAGTAAAACAAAACTTTGCTTTGATTTCCAGCTCCTTGATCAGTGTGGGTGTGCATCCATCTGTCTGTAACACTGTGAACCGCCATATTTCCCCCTTTCAATTTGTTAATATCCCCAATTTGATGTTAAACTGCTTTAATGGACCCAAAGGAAAAGACTGGATTGGGGATCGCTAACCCTGTCCTGACGTCACCTTCACCAGTCTACAAACATTACAGGCTGATTGTCATTTAGATGTCAATCAACCGATAAAAACACAGTGTTGGGCAGATTGTTCTGTACTATATATTACTTCAGTATGACACATATATCATACAGCTCCTTCTGCAAAGAGGAGAGGAGTTGAATCGTGATACCTGTGTCTGGGAAGCTGAGCACAGTTTGTAGTGGACAAGATTTTTAAATGTTGTTTGCGGTCCAACACGTTTTTTTTTGATGCAGGACAGTTAGCGCACGTCATGAAATGGGATGATGACCTTGGGGGATGTAAAAGTCTTCCTGTGTGACCAAGTCACACACTGTACTAAATGCTAAGGTCACATATGGAGCTAATGTCAGACATTCATTCCAGATGCTGTGGTTTATGGAATATTTTGAGTTTACAGAATATACAGTTTCTGGCATATCTCTCCTTTCATCCTTTGTCTTGCCTTGACTTCTGAACTTCTCTCCTTGCCGGTTCGCTGGATATACTTTCCAAGCTTTTAAAGCTATGTCAACAAATGGAAGCAACAAAGCGAAGGAAAAATAATGGAATGGAATGAAGCGAAATTAAGTTGCCCCAAGTAATGTAGTTGCAGAATTGAAGTTCAAAAAATCTCTATAATTGATACACACCTATCAGCCATAACATCAAAACCACCTGCATAATATTGTGTAGGTCCATCTTTTTCCACAAAAGCAACTCTGCAATATACATTGAGTTCGGACACCTTTCTATTAGAACCAGAATTAACGTTTCAGCAATTTCTGCTACAGTAACTCAATTATGGCTGGTCTTCACTCCCCTACACAGCTCCGAGCCCTGGGCTCCCATGACCATGTAGCCGGTTCACCACATGTCCATCTTTTGGCAGCTTTGGTAGGTACTAAACACTGCCGACTGGGAAAATGCAACAAGACCTGCAGTTGTGGAGATGCTCTTATCCAGTCGTCAATCAATCATAAGAGAAGAAGAAATCCTTTATTGATCACATACAGCCATATACAGTACAAGATAGTGAAATTATTTCTCCGCATTTGACCCATCCGTTAGGGAGCAGTGGGCGAACCGGTTATCGTATCATATTACGATTGGGAGACGGCTGCTCTACCCACTGAGTTACGGCCCATGTCAAAGTCGCTAAGGCTTTTTTGCTTGTGCGGTTTCCCTGCTTCCAACACATCGACTTTGAGGACAAAATGTTGACTTGCTTTATCCTACCTCCTGTCAGGTGCCATTGTAACGAGACAATCAATGTTATTCTCTTCCCCTCCTCGTAGTAAAGTATTATAGCTGATCCGTGTAAGATGATCTGAGGGGATTGGTTTCCTCTAAAAGAGGCAATCCTCATTGCGAAAAATAAGCTTATTTTTATCTGGTTTTGGCATCTAACAAAAATGGTCTCGTGTTTATGGTGATTGACTCCCTTTCAGGCAAACAGGGTGAGAATTATTCAAACTTTTAAGGTTTAATTAAAGAATTTCTGAAAATTATGAGTTGAATTGATTAAAGGATTCTATGAACTTAGGGCTATGCCAAAGACTTGTACTTTGCACAACAGTGCTCTGGAATCAAACATTACAGCAGCATAGTGTCCTCAGAGTAACAACTCAAACATGCTGCAGTTTCCACTGCATGTGCCTGTTTGCTACACCTACATCACAACCTCCCACTCCAACACTAAAGGCACCTTCCGATTTGCTCCAATTGCTTTGCTAACTAACCTTTAATCACCAGCTCAGGTGTTATTGCAGAGAGGCCCTAGGGTAACAGTCAGTTAATAGCTGAAAGACCACTTCTTAAAACAGAAAAGGGCTTCTTACGGCCAAATCTGAATTGTAGCCAAGTTTTAATCCATCTACCCTACGACTAATTTTGTTATTTCAAGTCTTATGATGTGTTTATAAGTTGAATAATTAGTTTGAGATTTAAATGTCCTGACTATATTTTGCTGCATCATATTGACACAGCCAAACTCTTGAACACAATAGCAGACAAGAGGTTGAGACAATCTCAAACAAAGATGCTGTTCAGTTGAATTGTCCCATTGGAAAAACATGTTTTCTCCTATCTAATGGAGTTAAACTTCCTCTGTAATAAATCTGTAGTGTTCGGTCAGCTGTAGAGAGAGAGAGAAATCTCTGGGGAGACGGCATGTGTTTGTTTAGGACCGACGCAAAGTGATGTAGGTGTTAGACAGCAGTCACAACCTCCGGGTCTGTGTGAGAGTGACTTTCAGACTTGGCAGGACAAACCAGAATAAATCTTGTGATAGAGCAGCCAATACATCCATTTTAATTAAAATAATCACTACTGCATGTTTCAGCATGTATTTGTGCGTGCACATCCTACTAAGCAGGCTAATGTTTCAAAATGGTTATTATATTCTTTTTTTTTTACATTAAAGTGTTTTTTAGTCCTGTTATTTGTCACAAACAGCTAATGCAGACAATAAAGACACGTGCCGCAGAAACCAAAAAACACCACCTGCATGTGATTTTGGGGGAGTATTTTGTACTAAAATGCTCTGTTAGACGGATTTGCATGGAGTTCACGTTGTAGTTCCTTTCTTTTTCCTCTTTTTTTTCATAATACTTCCGTCTCAGATCTGAAGTCACGCCAGCGTGCACCTGAACCCTAACCCAGCAGGCTATTGGGTTCAGTATGTGAAAACAGGATGATAAAGTGAAGAAATAATTGTAAGGTCTGGTAGGTGATGTTCTGGCGTAAACGAGATAACAAACATTGGCAAATTGAGCATTATTAAACATTATTTAATGTATAAAGACAAGATTAGGGTTGAAGGGAATTCAGAGTCCTGAGGAATGCTTGCTTTTTTTTGAGACATAATTTGGGGAAAAAGATTTATTTGTTTAATTGCAGATAGGAGAGTTATTTGATTCCATAACATGAAACAAATTATACAAATCATATGTCTGCCAGGTAAATAGAATCAAAAGTTGGTTAGCCAAAGTACCTAGCAAAGTGGTCTAAGGAGGGAAGGACAATGGTGAGCCGGTCTAGGTCGAGGGCGACTAAAGCTCGTAGATGAGCGAAGTGTCACCTGTGTTGTCTGATCCCACAGAAGAGTTACTGTTGGAAACTATTGCTGAAATAGCTCATACTGGTCCTGAAAGAACGATGTCTGTGCATACACATTGATTCTCAGGGCTGATTTAGCGACAAAATGGAATATCTACACAATATTATTTGGTTTTAATGCTATGGCTGATTAGTTTATAATTTGATCATTTAAAACAACCTGTGGGAAATCCTAGAATGTGACTTGCTTGTATCGGCATTTTCTTAGTCATTTTCTACATCAACTACAGAGTCAACGCTACAATAGTGTGCACTTGAGTTGATTTGTGTTTTTAGGTGTTTACCTCACTGATGATACCCACGGCACCATGGATTACGGCCACCTGACCTAGGAGAACAGGGCACTGTTGTCCCACGATCCGCACTGCTGGCAGAAAACTGACCAGTGAGGAAGGGCTGGCCTGAGAGACGTCAACGAGTGCGCCCAGTAGAGCCTCAGTGAGGGATCGGTTTCCTAGGTGACTGACTAGAGTAGGAACCTGGGGGCTCAACATCTGTGCAGAGGGGATGAAACAGAGTTAGAGAGGAATTAAAGTAAAAGTTTTTTTTTTTTTGTTATTTTGTATTATAGCAGTCCTGTTGTCACAATGAGAGCACAACAACTACTCACTCTGGCTCAGTATGATACCACAAATGATACCAAATTGAGGCATGAGGCATCTAAAATGAAAGCTGGAGGCAAGAGGTGTGACCTAAAAAGAGCCAACTGACTGACAATAAACAATGGCTTGACTGTACTCCTCCTCATTACTTGGACTGGCTATACTGGACAGCAATAGACTGGACTGACTCAGACTAACAATACCCAACATTTCCTGTCCTCTTGAGGCTATTTTATGAGTCACTTGTCCTAAATAATACCATTAATATGAGAAATTGTTCCTCAGGGAGACGTTCAAGCCTATAAAATTAAGATTATGTAATTTCAAAGTCACTTAGGATCTTTCCAAAACCTCATCACTTCCAGTAAATGGATATTAGGGAGCAGAAGATGTGAATGTTTGGTCACAACAGAAATATCCTTTGCATCTGTGTTGGGGGCTTGAGATGAGAATAACTGTGGTTACCTGTTTGTGGTTCACATGTGAGTGTACTACCGCCATGTGCTCCCTGCAATGTGATACTTATCCCCTCATGCGTAACATCCGCAGCCATATTAAAAAATATTGAGGGTTAAGAGATGTGTTGTCCACCTCCACTTCTTCATTTCAATCTATCTTTATCCCCAATCCCAATGCCGCCATAGATCTTTCATATTAAGGCCATAACTTAATAATAATTGCATGGCTCTCTTTAAAATTGTATACCAATATAGATCTTAGTGGGATGGAGAGCTGGATTGATTAAGGGAAAGGTGAGTTGTATACTCCTGACAGTGGGGGAGATTTATAAAACTTTTCGGCCATAATTTCTCAAGGATTGGTCCGATTTGGTTACTATTTGGTGCGGAAGAAATGGACCCAATGAAATCTATCTTGCATACATAGGATTTTACTCTTGTAGTTCATATTTTTCTTCAGATTTAATTTGACGAATAAGGGATTGAACAACGCAGAGAATGGGAACTTTTCGGGGATATACTGTGGGCTGTTTGGGACGACAGGGTAGACCTTTTTAGATAAATGAGATCTAGAAATTAGCTACGAAATCTTATATAGGACAACGTTTTACTGGTATTGGGAAGTGTTGTGTCTCGGAATAAGCCAGTAACTTTCAAAATTAGTATTTATCCCTAAAAAACTGTTTTTGTTTTTATACATACCAAACCAAACTTTATTTCAGGTGGGTTTCGCATATTCTAGTTTGCATGACAATGACATTAAACAATTGTTGTTCTAGATTGAAGACCATCACATACTGAAATAAGAGTAAACCTAAGAGTAAACGCATATTAGCATTTTATGGTAGCTAATATGCCTTTAAGTTAGCTGGAAATACTCCTATTGATCATTTAAGATATTGCTCTTAAGCAGAGCATACCCACAACATTCATTACAATGTCCCCTTCATGTTTGAGCAGGGGTATATATTTGGTTCATGCCAGACGTATGGGGGTACCTATTCCAGCTCAGATTGGACGAGAGGTGGGTATACCCTGGATAATTTGGCAATTCATTACAAGACCAACCTATGGAAGTAAATAACTATATACACTCACTGTCATTCCTGAAATAAAATTAGATTCATCAATTCAACTTTATTAGATGTTTTATGGAATGTGGGAGAAAGCTGGATGCAAACCCACACAAAAGGTCCCAAATTCACTCCCTTTGGAGTCTAGATATAGCAGTTGGCTCTTTATATAGAATCTTCGTTTCAAACCTTTTTTTTAATATTTTATAAATACACACAGATAGAAGAAATCTGGAGGGCTCAAATACCTTTTTCTTAACACTATATATTTAGTAATAAAGTCGAGTTAATGATTATTATTATGACACAAACACTGATAAGTTGGTTACTGATTTTTAATCACTTCAACCCACAGTCTGATATTCTAACTGCCTCGACATAGCTCTCAATAATAATAGTAGAAACTGCATTATAGGAAACGCTTGTTTCCAAGGCTTATAAAGATACTGCCAAATAATTTTTTTAAAAAACATAACACTTGGGGTAGACTGAGCACTGAGTTGTTAGAACTGTTGTCGATCCCAGGCCACTGCGGTCCACACGTCGAAGTGTCCTTGAGCAAGATGCTGAACCCCAATGGCTGTTCCATTGGTGTGTGATTGATGGCGTGAATGGTTACTGCTCCTGATGAGCATGTGGCGCCTTGCATGGCAGCCTCTATCATCACTGTATAAATGTTTGTGTGAATGGATGAATGCTGAATCGTGTTGTAAAAGCACTTTGAGTGGTCGAGCAGAATAGAAAAGCGCTGTATTAGTACAGTCTATTTACCATTTTACATTGGATATAATTTGTATAAGGATCCCTGGTAAAGTAGCAGGGTTTGATGTGATATAATTCCCTTTACATTACATTGTGCTTTATATTTAACATAAAACAACGCAAGAAAAAAAGAAATATGCTCACAAGGGGATGTTTTTCGGCAACCATCTGAATGAGTCTGATCAGGTGCTGTTGCTCTGCTGACTCCAGCTGTGACATCATAGCAGTGAGGCTGCCCAAGTGACAGTGGATGGTGTCAGGTTGTCTGGGGTAGACTGAGGGCAGCACCCGTAACAGCATGTAGTTTCCTGCCAGAGAGACAAATAGATACATGTTCACTATGTTGCACTGTACACAGACACAATTAAAATACAAACTGTTATTTGAGAGGGTCACCACATAAACATTAGTTATAGAAACAAGCTAAAACGATGTGTACCATTTGAAGAATAGACTCATATATTGATCATATTGAATTTTTATTTGTTATTTTTCATTTATATATACTATAATTGAAAGAATTTTACTTGTTCATATCTCTTTCACACTTTGAGTGTCATCAGTAACTGATCGTCTCATTCCACGGCACAGTTTAAGCATAGATCCTGTATGTTCTGACACCTTTATATCAGCATTAGCGTTGACATTTTGAGTGACTTGTGCGACAGTAACTCTATTGTCGGATCAGACAAGGCTGAGCTTCATCCCCCCACCACACCACAATCAGACTTTTGCTGTCCTCCCCTACAGCATACGTGTCAGGGACGCTGGGTATAGCCCCGAAAAGTCCCCAATCCACTTTGTTGTACAAGCAATCCCCTTGACTGAACTTCCAAAACTAAAGGTACCACAGTATTTTTAGTAAAAAAAACTCCCTGAAGTGAGTGAAATATGAACTATAAGATTACAATATAATATAAACAAGGTACCTAAGCATAAGCACCAAATTTGGACTAAATCGGATCAACGGTTGGGAAATGATGGCCGAAAACAATAAAGCTCCGCCCAGTGTACACTAAGCTCTATGTGAGTACAAAATTTGAAAATGATCTATTATAAGGTTCTCAAGTCGCCATAAAGGATCGGTGGCGGCAGCAGCAACGATGATGATTTTGTAATACCCCCGACATTTCGGGGATATCATGAATTATGGGCCCCCCCCACACCCTGTCACCAGTTGCTCACCCATCTCACCTGGTTTGAGAAAATCGACATTGAGGAAAAATATTTTCTACGTGTCTGCCTAAAATAACCCACTCACTGACAAGCGCCATTGTAATGAGACAACTTGGCCTACGCTATATCCCGAAAAGTCCCTGCACTATTGCGTTGTGCAAGAAATCCCTCTAATTGACTCCTCAAATTAAATTTGAATTTATGTTTTCATTATAAAGCCCCCCCTTAGTGAGTAAAGTATGAGAAAAATGTATAAAGTGATATTATGGCATAGATCTCCTTGAGGCGCTTCATCTTCACAAAGTTTGATCTAAATCAGAAATTCTGGACCGAAATGGTGTTGTTAAAGCTCCCCCCCATGCCTATAAGTGATTACAATCTTATGGTTGATCCGTGCGTATATCACACATTTTTATTAATTTATATTTGGCAGAATTTGTCTCAGTGCTGTCTAACATTAAGAATCCCTCTAGGAAAGTCAAAATATTTCTGTTTTACAAAATGTTTAATTCAACTTTATAATCATTTTGGATGCTGCAGTTTGTTCTGTTGTTATATTAAAGATCCCATTTATTATTCTGTCCACTCCATTTATATCAGTGAGGGAAAATTAGAGTGAGGCAATAATTAAGTGATTATCCAATTTTTTGATTGGAAGAAAATTATTTGCCAAATATTGTGATAATAGATTCATAATTATTTCCGTGAAATGTCTCATCATCACCACCGTGTCCGCACCAAGGATCCTTCATGTTAACTTGATTACTCAAAAACTATTTGATGCACCATTTTCATATCTCATACTGTCATAAGACAGGAGAGGAAAGAACTGGATGAATTGATCTGGCTATCATTACTCAAACGTTGTTCCGATTTAGTCCATATTTGATGCCAATGACTCGACTCTATGAGATCAATCTTGCATATAACATTTTTTACTGTAAAAGATAATATTTTAGTCACTAGGGGAAGATTTTTTAATGAAAGACACTGTTTTTTGAACACATTTACTTTGAGGAGTTGGGGGATACACCCTTGCGAAAAATGTCAAACCATTGCTGGTTACAGCTGCTTGGGTAAGTAAGGATTTTCTGCATGCTCTAGTCATTTGCGATTGTAAATGGCTAATTTTTGGGATTGATGGTTGGATAAAAGGTTTGAAAACATCACTTTGGGTATTTTTAGTAATCTTTAGTTGCAGCTCTAGTGAACTTAAAAAAAGAGAAACCTCTTTATGAATACATATATACATCATCTAGAAGGAGGAACTTATTGCAGGACTTCAGTACATTTGACTGTGTGTAACAAACATTTACTTGCTACAGTCTTTAAAACAACACCAGCTGTCGGACTGCTCATGTTTCTTACAACATCATTGTGTTGTTATCAATCCATTCCCATGTTTAGTTCTCAAATATTGAAGTCATTCCCATAATTACTACCAAAGAATGGATGGTCAGAAAAATGAAAATAAGATCCAAGTTTTTCAAGGCAGAAATTTTCTTTCAAGCTGTTTGAGGTTGAGACATTCTGTAAAATATTTACTGTAACATCAGTCAGGAAACACAGTTGACCCCCAGTCAAGATACAACATCTGTTTTCAGTAAATCAAACATTCTCCATTTGTTGTAAATATTTCTTCAGTTATGTTGATGCAGGAAACAATAACATCAGTGCTGTCATTTAAGTGGGCATGGAGGCATTTGTAAAGCAGCATGCAGCTCAAAAAACTTGCCCACGACATTGCCCAACAGCCGTAGGCTTCAACATCTTTAAATGATTGTCATTGCGTAACAAGACTTTGTAAGACTTTGTAAATGGTGGCATATCAAGATTTCAAAAGATGGCACCACATTGAAAAAAACACCAGTCAACAACATATTGTATATTTCACATGCAACTACTGGAACGTTTAGCCACTAATTATAAAGGTTAAAGGGAGAAAAGGTTTATTTCACAGTAACATGTCATGTAACGTGGATGGGGAGGAGATTTGTTTGTACGTTTATATTATCAGTAGAACGATGGGAAACCTGAAAAAAACTAAAAAGTTATTTTCTCATCATCATTCCCATTTCTTGTTTCTTTTCAATCTGCATGTTATTACACATTTATTCACTAGCATTAGCATGGTATACCATAGAATGGCATTTGTTCGCATGTGCATAATCATTGATAAATACTGGATTAGGTAAAAGTTGTACCAACAGTTCTGCATGAAAAATTAGGGAACCATTAAAGGGATTCCTGGGATTGTAAGAATGTCTGAACTAAATGTCATGATAATGCATCCATTCATAGATTTCAGTCAAAACCAATAACATTAACACCAGAGTAGGGCTACAAAAAAATTCAGGTAACCAACATATTTGATACGATTCATCATTTGGGGACGATAACTCTTTTTTCAGAATTTTGTCATGATTGATACATGCTGAGATATTTAAGTCATGAATTGACAGACTGACCAATACTGTGGGCGAACTGGTGAACTCTTCTGGGAATTTACACTAATTAAATGACAGCATTAAACAAATTAAATGACAATATCTTCACCATATTATACTTTCTTTTCTTTTTTTTACTGTTTCAAACTATATTTAGAATTAGATTATAGCATTAGAAATACATATTAATGCTAAATTCTTGTTAATTGCAACACAACACTGGTTCATTTGAATTTATTAGAAGATGCAGGATGTGATGTTTGCTAAACTGTTTTCCTATAAATCTAATTAGAGTCCCATGCGTCACCAAAGAAATTGATTAATTCTTTACAGATGGTTAACTTTCGCAATACCCCTGAGAAGACACAAAACACACAGCGTTATGGGTAAAATGATTGTCATTGTCTTTCCTGTTCCAGCGGCAATGATTAACAGCAATTACGACCATGACAGGGTGAAAAGCATTATGGTATCACTACAAGTAATGGGATCTGTGCACCTAAATCATAAAGGTTATGAAATCTGAACCAAAGATATTTTGGTAATCAAGTTTTCTATTGTTTATTCTGGCAATACATCGAGTAATCGTATCGGAAATAATCTGTGGTCTGCATTTCCTTAAAAATTATATTTAACTTTGTTCAGTAGCAATACTAATATACAAAACCGAAAATACGATAGGTTTATTGAATGAACAACCAATTCAAGTAAAAACATGTATTTTGCTTGAATTCCAATAATAACTATCAACAGCTATAATTATTAATGAGATTTGTTGTTGTTGGATTATCCTTAGAATCTGCAATGTTTCCCGGCGATTTTCATTTGTTTATGACGGCTCCTGGTGGTTTTTTACTTGGACCTGTTTCTAGAGTTCGTTATTTCTTGCTTTCTCAATAATTTTTTTGACAGTTTGTATTAAAAACAAACTGTCTGCTGTGGTCTAGATGTCAATTGGAAAGGGCCTTCTCATTCAGAACGTGGAGCATTTCTTCCTATTTTATTCGGAATAAGGGGGCTTTGTAAACCCACCTAATGTCTCAGTTTATGGCAGGGTGAAATCCAAGGAATTATAGTTAAAATACATATTCCCCGACTCTCAGAGTTACTATCACAGTCTCTCAGTCTTTGTCTGACTTTTTAACCTCCACAAATTTGAGGCAAAGTCAGCATCTGTTCGCACTCATATTTATGTTATCCACCTTGTTTACCTTCATTCAACGGGAAAGTTGTGTCACCTGGGACACGTCGGTCCGGTGGGTGACAAGTGAGAGGAGATGAGTTGACCTGTAATAATTATAATAATAACATTAATTTATAAAGCGCCTTGTAGAGAGTTGATCTAGTTGGCAAAATGTAACTAGCAAAAAAAGGACTGCAACACGATGCCAGGGGTTAGCAGGCTACCGGCGGATAGTACTGGACGACCTAGACCACTTCTCCGGCGAGTATCGCGCCACTGTGAGTATCCGTTTCCATATTTGCCAGACAGCCATTCATTGTTTGAGGTGTGTGGCAGCATGTACGTTAGCCGTTTGTATATCCCTATACTTTTAAATAACAGGCATAACACTAACTGAAACGGCATTTAACTATATTTGAATCTGCAGTAAATATCCTGTATCTAAACATGAATGAAATAATGTTACATTACTACTACCACTAAAATATGAGATGGGCTCTTACAGAGCTCCTTTCTAATCCGATATAAACACTCAGTGTGACTGGAGAGGCTGGGATTAAACCACTCAACCCACTGAGCCATATTTTTCTCAACAAAACCAGTAAAGTATCATCATGATCGATACACTCGTGGAAAAAAAAAGCATAGAATATCTACGTTATATCTAAATAAACTACCTTGAGTCACAAATAGTCTGAATGCATTTCAGTTACATCATCTTATATCAGTGATGCGTGCCATATCGGATCCTGGAGAGATTTTGCAACGATCAGATCCGAATGGGTTTCCCATCTGTAGAATGCAAAGCCCTGAAGTGCCCGCACTAAGTCAAAATTAATAACAGAACTTTATTTATCACTTATCTTTACAGTTAAATATAATATTCCTCCAGAGTATGACCGGTAACAGTTCAAATGTAGCCAAAAGTAAAGCCCAATGAAGAAACCAATCATGAAAAGCACACCTTTGTGGCCCTTCAAACCATATGCAATTTAACTGAATTCCCTCCAACGGTTTCTGTGAGTCTGCCTGCCTGTCTGTCTGTACTCATTTATTGTTATGACTTTTTTGCGGGAAGTTCATCGATTGGACTGGCTGAAGATGTAACAAGTAATGGGGGGAGAGAGATAGAGAGGGGATAAGACATGTAACACATGACTACAGGTGGAATCAAACCTGTGGCATTTGCTCTGGGAGGACTAAGCCTCTACCCAGGGGAAGTCACCTCATCAGTCCATGTCTGGACTTAGTCAAAAGGCTGAACAGGCTGTAACACTTTTGTTCCCATACTTTCACATTCTCGTTATGCTCTTTTGCCTAGTCTGTGTTCCACTGTGTCCATTGTTTACAATTTTCACTTTAACAGTACTTGCATTACTGGCCACATGTGAACTTTATCAGTGCTGTACCGATTGGCCGATGCTGCTTGTACTTTGTTTTTTGTTTCTTGTTGGTGCCCATCTTATACCGTTTCAACATGTTTTTCCAAAATGTTGCACTTAATGATGTCTTATGTCAATATGTTGCAGCCTGGTCCTACTTACATCATCTATAATGAGCATCTGGTCCATAATAGTATCTCATATAAATCCCCTTAACTACAAGATGAATCCTGGAACAGAGTGGTACTGATCAACAAAGGGGACTGACTGTCCTGTACTTTTCATGGCTAAGGCAGAGGTGAAGAAAAAGAGGAACGCAAATAACTATCTAGCAGTTTTTTTTCCCTTTAATCAGAGATCACAATGTATAACGTGAGGAACACACACCCATCTCTACACTTATAACGTATATCTCATTTAAAGGGGCAGATACAGAATTCTGATTCTTTCGGCTGTTCCCTTTCGGGGTCGCCACAGTGGATGATCCGTTTCGATCTTGCCCTGACCTCGGCATCTTCCTCTGTCAAATCAACCAACTGCATGTCTTCTCTCACACCATACAGAAACCTCCTCTTTGGTCTTCCCCTTCTTTCCCACCTGGCAGGTCCATCTCCAGCATCCTTTTACTAATACATCCACAATACCTCCTTTTCACACGGCCAAACCATCTCAATGTGGCCTCTCTGACTTTTTTTCCAAGACGTCTTACCTGGACTGTCCCCCTGATGTAATCCTTTCTAATCCTGTCCATCCTTCTCAATCCCTAAGAAAATCTTCAACTCGGGCTCTTCCAGCATGTAAACCTTTCCTTTACTCGTGCTGCTACTCTTCTGTCACAGATAACTACTGACACTCTTCTCCACCCTGCCTGCAATAGCGTCTTCACATCTTTTCTAAAATGCCCTTTGCTCTGAACGGTTGACCCCAAGTATATAAACTCCTGCACCTTTTTCACCTCTATTCCTCTATTCACATATGTTTCTTGACATGAAACCATGCTGCTTTTCACAAATTGTCACCTTTTTTCTTAACCTAATTTCCACCTCCATAACTGCTACAGCTCTAGACGTCACCATTATTCTTTTAAATTGGCAGAAGTAATAATAATAATAATAATAATACATTTAATTTATAACGCATTTTACATTTGAATCAAATCTCAAAGTAATACAAGGTAAAATCAGATAAAAGCAACAATAAAAAATATAATTATAATTATATAAAAACATGAACAAAAAGCAGCAATGTTAATTAAAAGTTATAGATTCTGCTTAAAAGTCCTTTTTTAAATGTGTCAGTCATCTGTGGAGCCCTCAGATGGTCAGGGAGGGCATTCCACCCATGGTGCTGAGCTTAGTCCGGGGAAGGAGGAGTCGGTGTCAGTGGGTAGAACGGAGGGATCGTGTTGAGGTCAGTGGGGTGAGTAGTTCTTTTAGGTAGGGGGGTGCCCTGCCATGGATGCACTGGTGAGTGGGGAGAGAGATCTTATAATCAATCCTGGTGGAGATTGGAAGCCAATGAAGGAAATGAAGAATGGGGGTGATGTGTTCGTGTTTACGAACCCAATGAGAAGTGCGTTACAGTAATCCAGTATGGAGGACACAAACGCGTGGACCAGCTTTTCAGCATCACTCAAGGTGAGTGAAGAACGGAGATTGGAAATATTTCTGAGATGGTGAAAGGAGATCTTGCAGATGTGTTTGATGTGGGATTCGAAAGTGAGTTGATGGTTGAATCTTACGCCGAGGTTGGGGACTGATGAAGAGAGGGGAATGTCGTGACCTCAGTTATACTGGTTATGGAGGAAGACTGGGTCTGATGTGGGTAGCTAATTAAAATTGCTTCGGTTTTGGAGCTGTTCAACTGGAGAAAGTTGTTTTTCATCCACACCTTTATCTCCTCCAGACAAGCGCGGAGAGTTGATTGGGGAAATGATGATGACAATGAGGATGGAGCGGCTGCGGAGGAACATGTGTCAGTGTTTATGTAGATCTGCGTGTCATCAGCGTAGCAATGGAATGAGAGTCCATATTGACTGATGACATGGCCAAGGGGGAGCATCTACAGTAGGAAGAGAATGGGGCCAAGGACTGATCCCTGGGGGACCCCAAAAATGACGGTGTGTGTCCGGGACCTTGAACTTTCAAGGGAAACGTATTCTGTTCTGTTGGTGAAGTAGGATTGAAACCAGTTTAGGGCGGTGGCAGTGAGTCCAATGGTGTGATATAGGCGGTGTAGGAGTATTCCATGGTCAACTGTGTCGAAGGCAGCAGACAAATCAAGGAGAATCAGGTGGGAAGGTGAACCAGCATCTGCTGCCATCCGTAGGTCATTTGGGACTCTAAGCAAAGCTGTTTCTGTGCTTAGGGCGGAGCGGAAACCAGACTGAAACGTTTCAAAGAGGTTGTTGTATTTGAGGTGGTCCTGGAGGTGGGCAGCAACTACTTGTTCCAGTACTTTGGAGAGAAATTGGAGTATGGAACTGGGCCTGTAATTAGCAAAATCATCTGGATCGAGAGTAGGTTTTTTGAGGAGTGGTCTGATTATGGCGGTGGCCATATGGCGGTATTGGTTTATTACAGCGGTGATCAGGGGACTGATGGAAGAGATGTTAGTTTTCACTAGGGCTGTAGGAAAGGGGTCGAGGGCAAAGGTGGAGGGTTTCATCGTCCTGATGATGAACTCAACCTCTTGCTGTGAGATTTCTGGGATGCACTTTAGAGGCTGGGAGATCTCAAACTGTGAGTAAGCAGACTGGATAAGTAGAGTGGAGGGACCAGAAAGTAAATTCTTCCTCCACTCCTCGGGCATCCTCTGACTCTCCAAGATAGTGAAGGTGTAAGAATTAGTTAAAAACTCAGCTGCCCTCTCTCCAAGACACCTCCATCCAACCACAGGTATGTCGTCAGGACCAAGCCCCTTTCCATTTTTCATCCTCTTCAAAACTACTCGGACTTCTTTCTTACTAATCCTTCGAACTTCCTGATTACAAATCTCACATTCTTTATCCTTTTCTCTCTCTCTCTCATATTCATCAGTTCTTCTATGTACTCCTTCCATCTTGCGCTCACACTTTCCTCACTTATTTAGACATTTCCATCTCTCTCTTTAATCACACCACCTGCTGCACAACCTTCCCATCTCGGTCACTCTACCTAATCCTTTTCTTTTTCCTATTGTCCAAAGTCTCGCACAACTCATCACAGGCCTCTCGTTTAGCCCTTGCGATCTCACTCTTCTCCTTATGCCGTTTCTCTTATTATTCCTGCCTACGTTCTTCATCTCTCGTGCTTTCCCAGTTCTTCTTCAAATACCTTTTCCTGCTTATTCTCTCCTGAACCTCCTCATTCCACCACAAAGTCTCCTTATTTTCTTTCTTCTGTCCAGAAGACACACCAATACGATGGTTAAATCAGTTTTGTGTTCAGCATACTGGCATAGGTTTTACATGGGATGCCGTGCCTGACACAACCCTCCTGAACATGCGGCCGGGCTTGGGACTTGTTCACAGGAATGTAAAAAGGGAGGGGAGACATGCATCAAATACACTGAGGAGGATTTATAGAGTGTATCTGTTTGAGCAAACATATAAACCTATAGAGAGGGTATGTGATCCACAGCTTGGACTGCACATGTTTTATCAGCCAATAAATTGACCTACATGCCTTTGGTGGTGCCATATTAATAAGCTCTTTTGTACTTCCAAACAACCTACCCTGTATGTGTGTTTGTGTGTCTACGGAATCTGACCTGCATACCTTCCCTCTACACCAACAGATCATTATGAAAATTAAAGGTAAAAAAAAATGTCATGGAAAAACATAATGAGAGCAAGTCCGAACATTACATTTTACAAGAAACCAAAGAACTATTTGATCAAACTATTTGGCGAGGAAACGATGAATTAATGTCAAGATGCAGGATGTGATGTTTGCTAAGCTGTTTTCCTTAAAGTCTAATTAAAGTCTCATGCGTCACCAAAGAAATTTATTAATTCTTCACAGATGGTTAACTTCTACAATACCCCTGAGAAGACACAAAACAGACAGAGTTATGGGTAAAATGATTGTCATTGTCTTTTCTGTTCACGTGGCAATGATTAACAGCCATTACAACCATGACAGGGTGAAAAGCATTATGGTATCACTACAAGTAATGGGATCTGTGCACCTAAATCATAAAGGTTACGAGATCTGAACTAAAGATAAACATGCAGATTTCATCACTTACATGTCAAGCTATCAAGATATCTACCAAATTTGGGGCATTTTAGGGCATTATAGATGATGATCATCATACACACACTAATACACATCAGCCCATACCCCATGTGTCATCACACACGTACACATCACAAGTCACTCTCAAAGACAGGATTGACAAAATTGATTTAAGATCCTTTCACAATCACAGTTGCATGACACTCTGTATATATTTTGCAGCATATTAAACTAGGGCTGCATTAATTGATTATTTTAGTAATCTATATATAAAGTATAATGTAATGTTTGATATAGTTTATCAAACAGCATTTTTCAACAACCGGCCAGTACCTTTTATTTATTTCTTATATACTTCTTAATTTTTTAAATCTTTTTTTCTGCTCACTTAGCTATTTTCTTGCGTCTTGCACAAACCATGAGAAAAGAGTCTCATAATAACTAAAAAAAATTCAACAAGCCCGGGTTCGGTCCAGCAACCCTATACTGTCCAGTGTACGACCTGAAGGCAGGGCCGGAGCCAGGCAGCACCAGATCGACCACTCTGGAGGTCGAGGAGGAGGTAACCCGTGAAGGCGAACCCGATCAAGAGGAGTCCGAGGAGGAGGTCGCCCGTGGAGGCGAACCCGATCACAAGGAAGAGGTTGCCCGTGGAGGCGAACCCGATCACGAGGAGGAGGTCGCCCGTGTAGGGCGAACCCGGTCACGAGGAGGAGGTCGCCCGTGTAGGGCGAACCCGGTCACGAGGAGGAGGTCGCCCGTGTAGGGCGAACCCGGTCACGAGGAGGAGGTCGCCCATGGAGGCGCACCCGGTCACGAGGAGGAGTCTCTGGAGAAGTTGTGGGAGGAGTCACTGGATAAGTTGTGGGAGGAGTCACTGGAGATGTCGTGGGAGGAGTCACTGGAGATGTCGTGGGAGGAGTCACTGGAGATGTCGTGGGAGGAGTCACTGGGAGAGAAGTCGTGGGGGGAGGCACTGGGAGAGAAGTCGGAGGAGGAGTCACTGGGAGAGAAGTCGGAGGAGGAGTCACTGGGAGAGAAGTCGGTAGAGGAGTCACTGGGAGAGAAGTCACGAGAGAAGTCGGTAGAGGAGTCACTGGGAGAGAAGTCGGTAGAGGAGTCACTGGGAGAGAAGTCGGTAGAGGAGTCACTGGGAGAGGAGTCACTGGGAGAGGAGTCACTGGGAGAGGAGTCACTGGGAGAGGAGTCACTGGGAGAGAAGTCGGTAGAGAAGTCACTGGGAGAGAAGTCGGTAGAGAAGTCACTGGGAGAGGAGTCACTGGGAGAGGAGTCACTGGGAGAGGAGTCACTGGGAGAGGAGTCACTGGGAGAGGAGTCACTGGGAGAGAAGTCGGTAGAGGAGTCACTGGGAGAGAAGTCGGTAGAGGAGTCACTGGGAGAGAAGTCGGTAGAGGAGTCACTGGGAGAGAAGTCGGTAGAGGAGTCACTGGGAGAGGAGTCGGTAGAGGAGTAGCTGGGAGAGGAGTAGCTGGGAGAGGAGTCGGTAGAGGAGTAGCTGGGAGAGGAGTCGGTAGAGGAGTAGCTGGGAGAGGAGTCGGTAGAGGAGTCACTGGGAGAGGAGTCACTGGGACAGGATTCGGTAGAGGAGTCACTGGGAGAGAAGTCAGTAGAGGAGTCACTGGCAGAGGAGTCACTGGCAGAGGAGTCACTGGGAGAGGAGTCGGTAGAGGAGTCACTGGGAGAGGATTCACTGGGAGAGGAGTCGGTAGAGGAGTCACTGGGAGAGGATTCACTGGGAGAGGAGTCGGTAGAGGAGTAGCTGGGAGAGGAGTCGGTAGAGGAGTCACTGGGAGAGGAGTAGCTGGGAGAGGAGTCGGTAGAGGAGTAGCTGGGAGAGGAGTCGGTAGAGGAGTAGCTGGGAGAGGAGTCACTGGGACAGGATTCGGTAGAGGAGTCACTGGGAGAGAAGTCAGTAGAGGAGTCACTGGGAGAGGAGTCACTGGGAGAAGAGTCACTGGGAGAAGAGTCACTGGGAGAAGAGTCAGGAGAGGAGTCAGTAGAGGAGTCAGTAGAGGAGTCACTGGGAGAGGAGTCACTGGGAGAGGAGTCAGTAGAGGAGTCACTGGGAGAGGAGTAGCTGGGAGAGGAGTCGGTAGAGGAGTCGGTAGAGGAGTCACTGGGAGAGAAGTCACTGGGAGAGAAGTCACTGGTAGAGGAGTCACTGGGAGAGGAGTCACTGGGAGAGGAGTCACTGGGAGAGGAGTCGATAGAGGAGTCACTGGGAGAGGAGTCACTGGGAGAGAAGTCGAGGGAGGACTCACGGGGAGACTGTGTAGCAGAGTCTTGGGAGGACTCACGGGGAGACCGGGTAGCGGAGTCTTAGGAGCACCGGGGATGGGAGTCTTGGGAGCACTAGGGACGGGAGTAACGGGAGCACTAGGAATGGGAGTCACGGGAGCACCAGGAACGGGAGACTCTGGGTAGTTGAGCGCCATATTCAACTTAGTTCCAACCGGGCCTGGCACAAAAGGTCCAACCGGGTCCTCCACGGCACTGGGCAGCGGTGAGGACGGTAAGGTGGGCAGCGGTGACGATGAAGAGCTGGGCAGCGGTGAGGACATAAAGCTGGGCAGCGGTGAGGATAATGAGCTGGATAGCGGTGAGGTTCGGCACCGGCTTCGCCTCCTTTTGGGAACCGGTTTAATTGCCAGCCGGGTTCCCCGAAAAAGAGAGTCCAGGTCGGCACCAACCTCAGGAACACTACCGGCTCCCTCAGGTGATGATGGTGGCTGAGGGTTAGCGGGTAGGAGACTAGCGGGCTCAGGAGCCGCAGCAGACAGAGGACTAGCCGGCTGGTGGCAGGAGAAAAACCAACAGGCCTGGGTCGGGAACATGCTGGCAGCGTATCCAGGTTCTCCACAAAGGTCTTTAACCATTCTGGCAGGAAATCCCACAGCCAGGGTTGGGCAGAGACCTTCCGACGAGCGATGCGGAGAGCGGCCTGTTGTACCTCCTCGTGAGGACTCTTCATCCACTCCACATGGACGTAAATGAGTGTGTAAGTCAAATCATTAATCTCTATGTCTATCGATGCGTCCGCTGGGTCCATTGTGGCCAGTTCGTTCTGTTAGGAACTTTCCTGGGGTTTAGCTTGGACCCAGGTGCAGACACAAGACAGCGTGGCGGAGCAGGTGCAATTAAAATATTTATTATAAACAAAAAGGCAGGAGGAAAAATAAGGGGATCCAACAGGAACAAAAAACACTAGGATTAACTTACAACACACTGGGAGAAGGCTGGGACGTGCGATGATACAAGGACATCATGCAATGAACTGGCACAGAAGGGAAGGTGAGGACAGACTATATACACTGACATAACGACACAATGAAACACAGCTGGAGGGGAAACACAGGTGAACACGATGACCAATCACACACGAAGAGAACAATCACAGGACAGACACAGAGGGAGAAAGGAACACAAGTGAAACACACAGACTACACTAGGGAGGATTAATAAAATAAAGAATTAACAGAAAAACACACTAAAAAGGCAACACAAATCAAAATGACGGAACTTCCCAAAATAATAAATTTAACAAAACCTTTCAGTCTGGTGTCCGCTCCGCCCACAGCACAGAAACAGCTCTGCTTAGAGTCACAAATGACCTACGGATGGCAGCAGATGCTGGTTCACCTTCCCTCCTGATTCTCCTTGATTTGTCTGCTGCTTTCGACACAGTTGACCATGGAATACTCCTAGACTGCCTACATCACACCATTGGACTCACTGCCACCGCCCTAAACTGGTTTCAATCCTACTTCACCAACAGAACAGAATACGTTTCCCTTGGAAGTTCAAGGTCCCGGACACACACCATCACTTTTGGGGTCCCCCAGGGTTCAGTACTCGGCCCCATTCTCTTCATACTGTAAATGCTCCCCCCTTGGCCATGTCATCAGTCGATATGGAATCTCATTCCATTGCTACGCTGATGACACGCAAATCTACATAAAAACTGACACATGTTCCTCCGCAGCCTCTCCATCCTCATTGTCATCATCATCTCCCCTGTCAACTCTCTGGAGGAGATAAAGGTGTGGATGAAAAACAACTTTCTCCAGTTGAACAGCTCCAAAACCGAAGCGATTTTAATTGGCACCCCACATCCGACCCAGTCTTCCTCCATAACCATTGGGATCCCTCATAAAAGTCTTCAAAGACTACAATATGTTCAAAACAGTGCTGCAAGGATCCTGATGAGAGTTCGTAAACACAAACACATCCACCCTGTCCTTCATTCCCTTCATTGGCTTCCCTTCTCCACAACGATCTATTATAAGATCTCTCTCCTCACTCACCAGTGCATCCATGGCAATGCACCCCCCTACCTAAAAGAACTAAACACTGACCTCAACACGATCCCTCCGTTCTACCCACTCATACCGCCTCCTCCTTCCCCGGACTAAGCTCAGCTCCATGGGTGATCGGGCCTTCTGTTCTGCTGCCCCTCATCTGTGGAATGCCCTCCCTGACCATCTGAGGGCTCCACAATAATTAACATTGCTGCTTTTTGGTCATATTTTTATATAATTATCATTATATTTTTTATTGATGCTTTTATCTGCTTTTACCTTGTAGCCCTTTGAGATTTGATCCAAATCTAAAGTGCGTTATAAATTAAATGTATTATTATTATTATTCCTTGGTGGTGGTAACTTTTTAACTATTGTTGCAGCTCTACTTAGGAGCAAAGTATACAACTTTCCAAAGGAAACTTTTAAATGCTGAACTCTTTTGCAAGGGGGATTATTGTACAGGTCAAAAATGCAGAGCTCAGCACAAAAAGATATCCAGCGGGCTGTTTCTGGATATCTATATGACTTTAATGTGTGTTCTGTAACTTCCAACACTCATTTCGTGTATGTATGTCCCGGAGGTCTTATGCCGGGTAGTTCAAATAACCTCAAGTAGGCAAGGGAAGGAGAAACTGACCAATCAAAATGCGAGAGACAGGAGGCAAACCTCTCCCAGAGAGCCCATATCTTTGGAATTCCGTGCATTTTTATTTCATGACCAAAGCCTCGCCATGACCCCCTGCAAGGCATTGTAAATAATCTAAAGTATTCAGAGCCATATGGAACATGACTGCCCAGCTGGAAGGGATGGAGTCACCAGAGCGCAAAGAAACACATGTGAGGATTTTCACATTTTGTGTTTCATGCATAAACATTTTTTTACATTTAAATTATAAAGTGTAATCCACAAAAGCAGACCAGATGTGCACCGGTTCAATGCGTAGATATTTATTAGGGATGATGATGTGGATATATTTCTTTTCAGTTTTGGCATATATGAGGTAAGAACAGCTAAGATGTTTTATGTAATGTTGGATGATTTTATACAGCATGGCAATAATAAGATTTGTTGTGTTTAAATTTGTAACCTATTCTCTCCTCGCTGAACTTGTTGAACATGCATTTGCAAACTGAAATGAAATCCTAATGTCTTCCTCATAAACTGTAAAGAATGTTCACAACGATGATGACATGGTTGCTTTCCAGGCTGCACGGCGTGGCTAGACTCAGTTGAGGCAGTTTGATGTTAGGAGCAGGACAGCAGCATGCTGTTCTTGTTGTTCTTCCTCCTATATCTGTTTTTTTCGACAGATGAAAGACCAACCCTAAATGTGCATACCACACCGATTCTATTAGCATGGACATGCTGTGCATGTTCAGTCAATCTGACTTAATTTTATTGACCATGTTTATGGGCTATAATTTTGCCATTAAGCCAATAATGTATTTGTCAGGAATATAAAGTGCATCCACGTTTATATCCATAATCATCATAGAAAATCTCTCCTGCAATGTATATACTCACTATGATTAATCCCAATCAGACATCTGTGTTCTGACATCTTTCTATCGCAACCAGCCTTTTCATGACAGTGAGCCTCCAGGGATTCGACTTGTTTGATTTGATTGAGATCCGTGGAATTTGGAGGCCAAGTCCACACCTTGAACTCATTGTTGTGGTTCTCAAACCATTCATGGACCATTTTTTCAGTGTGACAGGGAGCACCACCCTGCTGAAAGAGGTCACTGCCATCAGGGAATTATGTTTCCATGAAGGGGATCAAAGATGTGTAGGTAGGCGCTACTTGGCAAAGTAAAATCCACATGAATTGCAGGGCCCAAGGTGTCTAATATTACTATCTTTCCTCACATTGGCCTGAAAGCATCACACTTTGGGTGGTAATCAATGTTACTCATTTCACTTGTTAGTGGTTATAATGTTGTGGCTAATTGGTGTGATCTCTTTCTTCAAACCACCTGTCATCATTCAGTTACTCCAAAGGTCCATGTTTGTCCGTTTCAAAAGCTCAACTGAGTTTGTCTCGTACTGTGCACTTCTCCCTGCTGTGAAACCATTCACAATAATGATCAAGTTTAAACACCTGATATGTGGTTTGACGGTGATAAAACACACACTGCAGCCGGCAAAATTGTCTGATAAATCATGGATACATGAAGGTTTGAAGTCCTACATGGTAATTTGATCCTCAATCTTCATCCTTCAAAAGCAAGACTTAAGATCAAATAAAAGACGCCCCTCTGAAAAACGATGTGTTCAACTCTTGTCATGAGTCCATCAGAATAAATCACATTTATGCGAGAGCACATACACAAATGAACGCACACTGAAGTGATTTCTTTACGGCTCTGTCGGAGAAACTTGTCTGATGTGTTTCCAGGTGGCTTAGTTCCCACTTCACATGGAGGAGTTAAATGTGGAAACATTTACATCGCACATACTCACACATACTGAGCACATATACTCACATGCCTTTGTGTCATTTTCAATTGAGCGCATTTCCAAGTTCACACTTTGCTCAATGCTTTTTCTTAACATATATCAAATTTAGCCTTTCGTCACCTGCTAAAAATGTTTTTTTTAAATCAAGGTCATCTTGTGTTTAATGTCCAGACAAATGATTGAGGCAAAAGTTCAAATGCAGGTTTTCGTGTTACTTAAAGTTTTACAATGTAACTTTATGGTTCAATTTAGAAAAATTTCAGGAATAATCTATTTGATCTAAATGCTTAGATATGGTAGTTGTTGGAGATTTAGACTCCAGACTTTCATCAGACTGCCACTGCATGTTTTTGTGCTTTGATTAATGAGACATAAGGCGAGGCTGTCCTCCCTCACTCTGTATTTTATGTTTTCACAACTTCCAAAACTGTGATCTGAAAAGATAATGGCTAAGGAGTTTGGTATAACAGTCTTTCAAGGATACTACACTTATTGTTGATGTGAGAACAGTAACATGATAACATGACACATGCATGAGAAACATTGCTTCTCGCTGGCCCCTTGGTTGATGAACTCAGGTCTGTAAACACAGACACCAGTGAGGTCACTTTTTGATGATGCACCATGGGGGTACACTGCTAGATCATTCATTCTTAACAACCAGAATTAAGTGGTCCAAAAAGTGAATAGATGATACATAGCAATCAGCCATAACATTAAAACCACCTGCCTCATATTATGTTGGTCTTTTTTTTGCCATCAGAACATCTCTGTGATGCACCGTTTGCTCTGACATATATCAGAACCTTCCTTAGACCATTTTTGTAGGATCTAACCACTGCAGACCAGGAACACCCGACACGACCAGTATTTGTGGAGAAGTTCTGATCCAGCCTTCACCATTGGCCCCTTGTCAAACTCACGCCGATCTTTATGCTTGCTCCTTTTCTGGCTTCCAATACATCGACAATAGGTAAAAATATTAACCCTTTAATGTCCCGCTCAGCGTGTGTCCCCCTTATATGAACCTGTTTATAATATGACCCAGTGGCAGCATTAAATACTAAACAGTATGTGATCAAGGGTGGAGCTCTGGGGGATACCACAGGTCAAATGGGCCACCAAAGAGGTGGCATTAACCATGGCTATTTAGAGTCTTATTCCATTTGCAATTTTTTTTTAGTACAATTACTTAATTTACTTAACAGAAATATAAAATTTGATACAACCAAAAAAGTCTAATAGGGGTTAAATAGTTTTCTAAAAACTTACTTTAATTAAATTTCCTACAGGAAATATGAGTCTCATTTTTGTTTACTGTTTAAAAACATGCTTGACCAAATGATTTGTCAATTCATGGTAAATTTAGAGTTTCTAATATATTAAATGAATAAAAGCCCAAGAGAAATAAATAAATAAATATAATAATAAATAATAAAATTAAAAAAATAATAATAATTTTTTCCATAGTTCTCTTTTTCTTGGTGAGGACATTAAAGGTTTAATACATCCATCTTATTGACAGGTACCGTTGTAATGAAGTAATCACTGTTAGTTTGTAATCACCTGTGAGTCGTTAAAAAGTGAAGGCTGATCTGTGAATATTTGGGAACAATCTTCAAAATTCCCTACTACTGTATTAAATAATTGCAAGCAAGAACAAAAAGCTCTCTTCAATGTTCAGTCAGGAATGATGTTACGTTGAACCAGCCATAGCTTATTATCAAACCATCCTGTTGTTCACATCTTTGATGTTTCCTTAGTTTGATTTTATGCTCCTCACTGTAGAAGGCTGGATGTCGGCTGTTCACATCAGCTGGTCACATTTGTCTAATAGGACAATGACACATAGGTTTTAGCATCAGTTGTTTTTTTTGATCCAACTGTCTTTTTTAATAAAGATTCTCTTTTAAACGCTAGTTTTATTTTGGTTTTAAACCTCTCCATCCCAGTGCAGTTTTTGTATATCCACTGTCTTCATTGACTCTATCAGCCTCCACCACCAACCATATCTGGACATTATTGAGGCATTAAACATATAGGAGAACCATCCGCAGGGCCAGAGCGGCCTATTACTCTGCACTGATAGAGGAATATAAAAACAACCCCAGGTTGCTGTTCAGCACTTTAGCCAGGCTGACTGAGAGTCAGAGTTCTATTGAGCCCCGTATTCCTAAAACCCTAGTGATGACTTCATGAGTTTCCTTAATGACGAAATTACACATATTACGGACAAGATCCACAACCTCCTGCCTTCAATTGGCTCAAGTTTACACCCCAGGACTTCTTAGAAACAACAGATGGACCTGGCGCACATTTAGACTACTTCAGTCCTATTGATCTGAAACAATTAACTTCCCTTATTTCCTCATCCAAACAACAACCTGTCCCCTAGACCCAATCCCAACTATTCTACTTAAAGAAAGTTTACCCTTAGTCAGCAACTCTCTATTAGAAATCCTCAATCTGTCTTTAAATTCAGGCTACCTACCAAAGTCCTTTAAAATAGCCATAATCAAACCACTGCTTTAAAAGCCAACACTTGATCTTTAGCAAATTACATGCCGATATCTAACTTTCCCTTCCTCTCTAAAATCTTAGAGAAAGTGGTGGCCGAACAATTGTGTGATTTTCTGTGTAACAATAGTTTATTTAAGGATTTCCAGTCAGATTTTAGAGTTCACCATAGTCCAGAAACAGCACTGGTCAAAGTTACAAACTACCTTTTAATGGCATCTGATGAGGGACTGGCCTCTGTTCTGGTCTTGTTGGATCTTAGTGCTGCATTTGATACTATTGACCACCAAATTCTAATACAAAGACTTGAAAAATTAATTGGCATCAGAGACACTGCATTAAATTGGTTTAAGTCGTATTTATGTGATAGATCTCAGTTTGTATCTGTTAACTATTTCCTCCATGCATAGCAAAGTTACCCACGGAGTTCCCCAGGGATCTGTGCTTGGGCCAATATTATTCACACTATATTTGCTCCCTTTAGGCAACATTATCAGGAAACACTTCATAAACTTTCACTGTTATGCAGATGACACACAATTGTACTTATCAATGAAACCAGGTGAATCTAATCACTTATCCAACTTAGAGGCGTGTCTCAAAGACATTAAGACTTGGATTACCCGCAACTTTTTATTATTAAATTCAGATAAAACTGAAGTTATTGTGCTGGAACCCAAACACCTTAGAAACAATTTATCTGTAGATATATCTACTCTGGATTCTATGACCTTGGCCTCCAGCACCACTGTGAGGAACCTGGGAGATATCTTTGATCAGGATATGTACTTTCACTCCCACATATTTTTTCATCTGCGTAATATTTCTAAAATTCTGTCGCAAAAAGATGCAGAGAAGTTAGTTCATGCATTTGTTACTTCCAGGCAGGATTACTGTAATGCTCTACTAGCAGGAAGTCCCAATAAGTCTGAAGCCCCTCCAGATGATTCAAAACGCTGCTGCATGTGTGCTGACCAGAACCAGGTTAAGAGAACATATCTCTTCTGTATTAGCTTCCCTTCATTGGCTCCCGGTAAAATCTTGAATCAAATTCAAAATCCTTACTTACAAAGCCCTTAACGGTCAGAACCAACGTATCTGAAAGAGCTCATAGTTCCATATTGTCCAATCAGAACTCTGCACTCCCAGCATGCAGGGTTACTTGAAGTCCCTAGCGTCTACAGAAGTAGAATGGGAGCCAGAGCATTCAGCTATCAGGCTCCTCTCCTGTGGAACCATCTCCCAGTCTGGGTTCGGGGGGGCAGAAATCCTCTTTACATTTAAAAGTGGGCTTAAAACCTTCCTTTACGATAAAACCTATAATTAAGGCTGGCATAAAATAGCTCTTAGCTTATGCATGTTACTGGATAAATGCGTGTTACTGGATTAATGCACGTTACTGGATTGCATGTTACTAACTTGACTTCTTCCCTGGATTTTTTGTGCTTTCTTATCCTGTAAGGTCACATGGTTGGTGACTGCATCTGCTGCTGTGGACCTGCTCGGTTTCGACTGATTTCAAGATGATCACGATGATGTTTAGGAGTATTATTAATATTGTATAGTATTTCCCCATAAACTATTGCTAAATGTTACATTACTATTATTGTTATTATCAACCTGGGATCCCTGCTGCCGCCGCAGCCCAACCCTGGAGAAGCGGAGGAAAGCCGATTAGCATAAACTGATATCGTTGCTTCTCTCTCTCTCTCTCTTTTCAAACCCGACCGGTCATGGCAGTAGGCCGTCCACTCTGAGTTTTGGATCTGCTCGAGGTTTCTGCCCTTTAAAAGACAGTTTTTTTTCGTCCTTTCACCAAGTGATTGTTCACGGGGGGATTTGTTGGGTCTCTGTAGATAATTATATAAAGAGTTTGGTCTAGACCTGCTCTTTCTGGAAAGCACCTTGAGACAACAGTTGTTTTGAATTGGCGCTATATAAATAAATATTGATTGATTGATAGAAAGCAGAGATTAGAGATCAGAGATCAGATTCCTAAAATGGTAATTTAAAGCAAGGATAAGTATAAAAGTGGCAGCTTGTATTGTAACACAAGTGTCATATTAAAATGTGTCCTGACTGTAGAAAGAATGGGTCCGGTGCTGGCCTGAGCCGGGCAGTGAGGAAAAAAAAGAGAATTAAGATTTATTAAGGAATAACAACAAGAAAAACAATCTTATCCTCCCATAACAAATAAGATGTGTTGATATAGTTTTACAATGTAATGTTGTGTTGTACTCCGGTCATTTCTATTTATTCTCATTATCATAAAAAGGCACTCACCTTCTGCTGAAGCTGTGAAATGTCCCGTTGGTATTGTAAAACGAGCAGTTGGTTCGTCTCTGTGGTAATTGTCAGCTCCAACACCAACTCCCTGCGAATCTCCTTGCCTGCTGCTTTAAGTGTAATGCATTCTTGGTTCTCTGCTCTTCCACGGCAGAAGCCACCTACAAAATCCCACATAATTGCATAAACAGTGCAAACATTGCCATTTCAAATAGAGACCCTGGACTATCCCTGAACAATAAATTAATTTAAATTAAATTGGAGATGTGGCAAAGTGAAGTATTCAGGTTGGTGGAGCTGAAAATTCCCTTCTGAAAAGGTAACAATATATCATTTCAAATGAGTCACTGTGTTGTATTTCAGCAGGGAAGCCTTACAGATTACATTAATAATAATTATGGCAAAAAATGTTTGTCAGCATCCTTTTTGTAATTACTCAGAGACTAGATGAGATAACCCCAACATCCTTAAATACTGACTATGACTTATGACTGCAATATTTGCAGATCATAGTTCAAAAAATAAAAACACCATAATCTGTTATCATCTTCTTCCATTTCATCTCTGTTTTTGTTTCTTTTCATGTGCTATATAAAGCTCAGCTGACTCGCCCGCTCCACTTGGAAAGTGGAGTGTCTGCATTTGTGGTAGGACCCTAAAGTTTGTGAACTATGTGTGGGTCTAGAGAAGACAGAGGGAACTTTGTGTGGAGGGCAGTCATTTGAACTGTGAAAAGGTTAGACAGACTAACTGAAGCATGTAGTAGCTGGTCCCTCAGGATGGCCGGCACTCAGAATTTAACAGTTTTAGTAATGTGCTGGTTAAAAGATTGATAAGAGATGTGGGTGATTCTAGGATCACGCTTTTAAAATGAGGATATGACATGCTTACAGCTCTTTGCAAAACTTTTGAACCCCCCCAGTTAAATCATGATTTTACCGAATAACATGTTTTTAATCAGGTACGGCTCGGTAACTCAACAACTATTTCATAGGTCATTTTAAAATTTTGTAATTTTGTGTGATAGACTTTAGTGTGAGAAAGAACTCGATTGATTTTGGTAAAGGTAAGTTGTATACCTCTGACACTAGGGGGAGCTTTATCTCCAAAGCTTCGGGCCATAACCAACCATCTCAAACATTGTTCCAAATTTGTTGCCTATGAATCAACTCAATGAGCTCTACCTTTTACATACTATATTCTACTCAAAAAGTTTATATTTTAAACAATATGGAGAGCATCTTAACAAAAAACATTGTTTTTCAAACATAACTTAAACATAAAATAATCACAATAAATGTTTTTATTATTTTTTACAAATTATTGAGGCCTACTTATGATCATATCAAATATTCTTTTCTTCAAAAATAATTCTTCAGTGTATGTAGTGTGTAAAGAAAACTCCGAGTTGAAGCTGAGTCCAGCCCACATCCTAAAGCCTGTCTCTAATTCAGATTCTTTAAAGAGACTGAAGACTTGATTTTTTTTTTTTTATGGCATAAAAAGGAAGGAGGAAGGTCACTCAAATCTTCCTCAAAGAATTTTTACAAGAAGTGCTCAGACAGACAAATGGAGACAGAAGTGCTGTGTGAAATTTCTAGCTACAAAACAGCCACACAAAATGAAAATATGTCTAATGAAAACCATCGCAAGGTTTTGTAACTGCCAGAGAAGGTTTTTGAAAGGATTATGTGTCCTCCTACAACCATTCAAAACAAATCCGTCCTAGTGTAAACATATTTAATCTCAAAATACTGTCTCCTACCATACTCTCTAACCTCTAAAGACACTTTTTGAAGATTATTGTTGAATATTTTGTTTTATATATTGTTATGGGTGTTAAAACATGTGAAAGGGACTTTAGTTGTGCAAAGCATGGCCACGAGGGCTTTGTCATATTACTCTTATAATCAAAAATATAATTGTCAAGGAAGTAAAACTTTAAATTTGTTGTGAAATTTAAAGAGAAAGCGGATGTGGGTATCACAAAAAAGAAGACTGTTGAGTGAAAATGTGTATATTTGGGCTTGTGCGTGTTTGTCTGTGTGTAATGCTTGTGGGTTGAGAGACTGTATCAAAAACGAACATTGCGTGTTTTGGATCAAATAAGAGAGAACCAATTCCTCTTTGCTGTGTGAATGTTCGTGTGAGAAGCATGGAAGGTTTATGTGTGTACATCCATTTTTGTGTATGTGTCTGCTATTCGTATTCAAAGAATGCTAAAGTTTGACCACTTCCTTTTTATGAGTTTAAGCTCTAGTGCATGGAAGGACAGCGGTTAAAGAACTTTAACCTGTATGGACATACATGTACACGCAATCCTAGTGTATACATCTTACTCAAGTGGAATGCACTGCATGCAACTGTCTTTTTTAGCTCCAGTATGTTTGACTCATTGGAGTATGCTGAAACCTGTGGTGTCATATGCACATCAACATTGTGTTTGTCCTCAAACAACAAACACATGCACAGCAAAATATGAATGATAGCACGTCTTTTTTTTTTTTGCTCAATACAAGATAATTGTGTTGGCCTCTTTCTTGTAAATTAGCTGGAATATCTTGTTAAGAAATAATTATTTATATTTCTCTGCAATAGAGATTGCATCTCCAATGCAAGAAAAGCTTGATAAGATTAAAAAAAATATATAATTAACGTACAAGCAAGGCCTTTTTTTTGTTACTTTTTTCACTGAAGGGGGAGACAAACTTAACGCACTAAAGGTTTAAATAAGTGAAGTAATTCAAGATTCAAGTCATCCTGGATGCAGCCCACATTTGACACTCCCACACGCTGAGGTGTGCACTCGGCAGACATCGACAGACTTTCAGCAGTAATGTGAAACGTCTCCATGTGCAATGCAAGGTGTATAATTTTAACGTAAGGGCGTATTTGTAGAAGAGTGGAGAGTGTTGAAGAGTGTCATTGTGATTTAAAAATAGTTATTTGGTACTTTCGACGTCATTAACAGTTCACTACATTCTAAAAAGTCACGTTAAACCCAACAGAAACGTTAAGTACGTGTCCTTTAACATTAAGCTAGCTAACTAGCTAACTACCTCACAGAGACGAGTCTTCATCGTCTTCTGAGCCATCTGTCTCTGCTTCAAATGCTCCAGCATTACTGATGAGCTACACGCCAGGACAGGTCAGGTTTGCAAATCTTGCCAATCTTGTTTTCAACATTATTTGGCCGTGTTGAGGGAGAAATGCTCCCACACCTTGGATGTTTTTCTGTCGCTATGGTTTTGCCACGGCCCTTATTTTTACTTCCTTCGTATTCCGCGGTGTCGGAGGCAGTGTCCGATGACGTCACCGACAAATCGACTATTAAATTCGTCGGCAACTAAATAACTGAATACTTGTCGCATCCCTAATTAACAGTATTAAATTGAAAAGATACTGAACTAAGAATCAAACACCTTGGAAGCTGTGTTGCCAACAACTTCCCAATGAAATAGGGAATGTCTATAGGAATTAGCTTATGCCAAAGTCATTATATGGTAGAGGCAAATCCCATACTTCCATCCATCCACTCACTTCTGGGCAGTCTTAGCCCAGAAGAAAAAGGCAATCCCTCCACTGAATTTAAACCAGTTGGTCATGTCATGAAAAAACTCAAGTGGGAGGCACGCTGAAGTATCCTAATCAGATGCCTGAACCACCACAATTAGCTTCCTTTAATAAGAATATGCAGCAACTCTACTTCTTGCTCTATTCAGATTTCTGAGCTCCTCACTTATATAGATCGAGAAGTAAACTGCAAGCTTTGCCTTTCGGCTTGGAATTCCCTTCCCCACGACGGCCCATGATATACTTTAACTTCATCCTTGAGGAAGCAACTAAACCCAAAACCAGAGGGAACAATCCACCATTTTCCAGCAGACAACCATTGCCTGAGATTTTGAGGTTATGTCACTCATTTGGGGCAGACCTTAGGATGGACTAATCTCATTTATTTAAACATCAAGAGACGGTACAGAACTGTTGAAGTTACAAAAGCCATTCTTTTCATTTTTGACAAACATGAGACCTGAACATGAAACGTTTTCCTTGTGTTAATGTAACCAAACCAAACCTCCGTGACTTGCCGACAGTCAGGCAGACAGTTAGACATTGCAAAAGACACTGCTTCACTGTCACACTAATAAAAAGCAGATTGGTTTTGTGTGTGTGTGTGCATGCGTGTGTGTTTGTGTGTGTATGAGTGCATGTGTGTTAATGTGCATATTTCGTTTATCTGGTGTCAAACAGCCTGGTGGTCTTGGAGCCTTATAAACTTATCCACATTGTGTGTGGCAGTATCCTCCCTGTTAAAGTCCTCTGAACTGTGACAATCGCTTGGATGCTTTCCTAACGTCTGTTTACTCCTACCCACTGGAACAAAATGTTTGCCTGTCATAAACTGATAAACCCAGAGCCAATGAACGTATGAGAAAGGCTTTGATTTGCAGTTCTTCATGCATAATTAAAACTTTACATCTAGATTCCACATTACGCCAATTTCTAGGTACTCTAGGTAATGCAACTGGATAAACTTTAATCTAGTCATACCAGGGCAAAGGTTGAGGTGTGGATCTGTTGTGAGTCAGGTGCAGGAAGTTAGAAGCCATGAGCAGAAGGTCAGTGGTTTGGCAACCATTACTAGACCACCAACCAAATAGTATACTATTATACTATTATAAATAGTATAATAGTATAATAGTTTAAGGATGAAAAAAAAAAAAAAAAAGTGGTGAAGTGGTACCATATACCACTTCTGTGATATATGGTACGCATTTTTCGTGGAAAACTGGATCGTATTTAAAAATCACACACGAGACCATTGTTTTGCCACCATTGTTTTGAGTTTGTTGTAAGCAAACAAAGGCGTCATAGAGATGTGTGTTTATTGAGACGATGTTGCTCATTCTCTGTTCGAAAAGGGCTTCAGTAAGGTTATGTCTGCTCCTGGCCGAAATCTATGCTTACATCATAAGTATACATGGAGTAGCATCCTGGATTGAGAAGAGATGAAAAAGTTCTCTTATTATAAGGATTATGACACATCCTTAATGTTGGGATGCTGGTACATGTACACGTTTTATCCTGATTTCGGACAGCTGCGCATCATTGCGCAGGCAGAGTGATGTCACTGAAATTTAAAGACTTAGTGTTGCTAGCAGTAAAAGAGAGTAATTCTTCTGCAGTGATGGAGAAGTTTATATATTATTAAATATGTTTGGCAGTTTGGATAAGAATCGAAGTGCTCATCCTATTGAAGTTAATAGTAAACAAGTGTACTGTTCCTTTTACATTGAATGAGATTGTTGTACAGCTGCTAACTTGAACACTTGCGGTATGGTTCCAGTATTTTGAAAGATATTATTGGACATTTTAGCAATCACTGGATGGCAATGGATCAAGATTATTCAAGTGTTGGTGATGAATTACCTTTCTTTTGTTGTCTGCAATTTTCCTGAATCTTGGTGAGAGCTCTGTCATGGGACTTAATCAATATATCCCTGTAAACGCACAGAAAATATATGAACACTCAGAGCAACATATGCTTACATACACAGAAGCACTCAGTTACTTAGTTATCCAATTTTGTTTCTAAATCAGTGTGCTGTACATATAACACATTTTTTTCTACAAAAATGTTCTACTCAAAGTGTTTGCAGGAAAAATTTTGAATCAGGGAAATAGCAAACGTATTTGTCCAAATAGCATGTGTCTTGGAAAAACAAATACCTTAGTTTGATACAGCAATGACAAACAGTTTGTTTCTCACTCATTTATGCTGTAAATGCCTCAAGACTTTTATATCAGACTCAAACACATGTTTGTGTTCACAAACACATGTTCCATTGTCGGTGATGCTTCTGTAAATAATGAAAAAACCCAAAACAAATTGTTACATTTTGAAACCAAACAAAAAAATCAAAGAAAATGACTGGATTTTGAATTTAAAAAATTAAATCCAGTGAAAAAAGTGTATGCATTCTCCATTACACATAGAGAGATACACACATAAGACTGCATTAACTATTTTTACAGTGCAGCACTTTCTGCACTTCAATAGATAAGCAATTAAGGCAACGTTATATCTACAACTCTCAAGACTAAACGCTCTGATATAAAGAAATTACGTATTTTTGGAATGTCCATGTGGTATGCAATTTTCCATAAAGAATATATGATAAGAACAACATGAAAGCATCAGAGAACAAGAGATGAAGAGGAAAATTAAAGTGAAATAGAGTTAGGATGGAGTGAAGTTCATGTATTTGCTGATCCTCTGTCCAAATAGAATATCATTTCAGCGGCGGATTGATAAGATGTGAAGCAGCATAACTCTTAACCAATCTGGAGAAATTTTCATCACCAATGTTTTTATGATAGTTTAGGTGATTACTTGGTTCTGATTGGCTGCAGAATTCCCAATAGTTCCCAACATTGGACACAATGAAGGCAGTGGTTTTGGAACATCTAAACATGAGACCCCCTCTATGATGATGCCACGAGCCAACCTCCCCTGCCTTGCATGATGATGACGTTTCCCACATGGAACCTAAGTTAAAGCGCTCCACCAAATGAGAAATGTCATTACCAGAAAGCTGGAAATGATGTTTCCGTAGTAGGATTTAAAATAAAATAAATAAATAAATAAAATAAAATCATTTAAAAAATAAAATTCTGCATCCATACAATCACCCGAATAACCCAGAAAATGTGATCCCCCCCCCCCCCCCAACAACGACCACCCCACTGTCATTCAACCACATGCAGTGTTAATTCATATTGAATAAATATGTATTTAGTATTATTATAGTATTCCTTGCTCATGGCTGAGCCAGAAGGTCTATCAGCTGCTGTTAGACATTTTGGGGGAGCTCTTAAACTTTGGGAGCAGCAACAAGAAATTCTGCTGGAAGAACTAACCCAATGCAATCCTAATCTAAAACTAAAAGGACAAAGTCATAAAATAGCTGTGAACATTGGCTCTTCCATTCATCTATTTCCAGTAACCACAAATCCTTTGTTAGGTCGCAGGGATGTTTAAAATTTTCCCAGCTGACATTTCACAAGAAAGTGGGGTACCAGATCATCAAAGGGCAAACACATAGAGACAAACAACCACGTACACTCGCATACATACTCACATTTATCACAAACAGATATACAGATGGAGAATAGGGCCATACACACATATCCATACATAAACCAGCTGTTGTTTTACATTACAGCATCACTGTGTGTATAAGTGGGCTTATTTATATTAGAAGAGCTGATGTCTGTATGTGTGTGCAAATGTGCACATTTGAATCTGTTTATCTGATAGTGAAGTAGATGATCTAAACTATAATAAAGAGCAGTAGCTACATTCCATCTCCTTCTATCAAGTCAGGGCAGACAAAATATTATTCTCTCCACTGGCGCTTATCACATCGGCATATTCACCCAACACACACAGAAGCACAAGAGTAGATATTAAGTTAGTCACGAATGAACGCTACCCAAAAGTTGCAAGTCTGAAGCCATTATCGGACTCTAAAAGCAAGCTTTATAAAAAGTTTGGATCCAGAGAGGAGACACAAGCTTGAAAAGGCTGTTGCTGTTTATGAAACTACCCATTTTCCGGTCAAGTCTCTGCCGATGATAAACCCCGGGAAGTGAGTGCTTGTTTTTTCAAATTAAGGTCCACTTGCATTGGATTTGGATTTGCATTGGGACACAAACTGTTAAGTATGTTAATTCATGTGTATATGTTTGGCTGTGGGACTCTAGAGATACATGGTGAGTTCCATTTTCTACGAATGGAGAAAACCTGAAACAATAATGAGCCATTTCTGCCGTCCAAAATTCTGTGTGTGAAACCACACAAAGAATTCCTTGTCACAACTGAGAGAAACATGGATTATTCTCTGTACCACAATATTCTGGATGTGGATGTCAAATTATCTGTCTTAAAATGTAAGTTTTGGAGTAGCTAAGATAACGTCTGGACCTGAACCAAATTGAGACGCTGTGGTTGAACCTGAAAAGAGGCTTTGATTCTCACAAACCCTCCAATGTGGCTCCATGTCAGACACCGATCTGTAGTTTGCAGAGGCTGGAGTTTGTGGCACAACAAGGTACAGAAGGACAAATGCTTTTGAACACCAGTGATTTTAGACTTTGGCTTATTAAATTAAATAAAAATCACAATAAATATTTATTGTTTACTTGGTTTAGATTTGTTTTATGTTTAATTTTATTTAAAGATCCAACACAATTTGGTATAAGATACAATCAAAAATAGAGGAAGGCTTGAGGTCAAACCCATTGCACCGCACTGTGCATGTGTGCAAAGGAGAGAGGGAAAGGGAGAGAGAGAGATAGGGGAAGAGAGAGAGACCCCCTAGAGAGCGTGAGCGTGCAAGTCCAGCCCTCAGAAGGAGGTCTAGGGGGATTACAGGGAGAAGTGATGGGAAAATCTGGGAGCACTTTCACATTCACTGACACGTCAGGCTGCTTTTAAGGACAGGCAAGTGTGAATTTGTGCAGAGTGGTATGTTTGCGTGGCTGCTACCTCATAAAAATTATAAAGCGGAATATTATTCAACGTTATGCTGATACAATCTTTGTGTGCACAGGCAAAGACGACTGAATTGAATCCAAACCAATACATCCAAATCTTTTCAGCACATTGTTAGTTTGAAATACATTTTATCGTGTACAAAACAACAAAGTAGATCAAGAGCTAAGGGGGAATCTATGCCGACAAAGACTCATACGTTCGCTACGTTTTTCACTCTCTCACATAAGGAATAAACAAACTTGTAAAAATTGGAAATATTCTTGAATAAAACGAAACAACGGACAGAATAAAAGGTACGACCAAGTGAAGGATGTGACGACCCAGACCAGGTTGTGAAGACCAAGACAAGGATGACGCAAAACATTCAAAACAAAACATTCCAGTCAGGGTAGCTCCTCTGGAAAAAGAGGAGAGAAGAGGAAATGCAAGAGAGGCCCATGGATGGCTTGTTGACATTTATCTATCAAAGTCCTTAATTATTATACTCATTGTGTAAAGCCTGAGGTGCCTAACCAGTTCTCTGTATACAGAACAGGCAGGTTTTTTTTTAAATATTTGGTATTATTTCTCTCATTCCTCCGCTGCTTGGACACACATTAAATAGGTTCTCTTGTATTTAACGGATTGATGAGGAACTGCAGAGATACTCCTGACCGCTTGACTTCTAAATCTTTTACTTTCTCCGCTCTCTCTCTCTTTGGCTCTTTCACCCCTCCACCTCCTCTTTTCCTCTCTGGTGCTGTCTCTCTGTTTTTAACTTTGCATCAGTTAAACAGAATCAAGCTGTCATGTCTCGTGTGTGCGTGTGGATCGTATGCGGCCCCTGTGACCCGGGCTGTGTGCATGCAAGAGCCAGACAGTGTGTGAAGTCACCACTGCAACCACAGTCACGGGCTGCATCCATCTTTCCTCAACCCATGCCGCTCACCCTCTCTCTTAATCTCCTCTCTGACATCCTTCCATTCCTCCCCGGGTCCTCTCATGCTTCTCTTATATTCTCCTCCCTCTTGAGCCCTCTCCACTCATGTCTCTCTCTTAGTTTTTTCCATTCCACTTTCCCACCACCCCTAAATCTCAGCACCCTTGCCTGGGGAAACATTGTCTGCTTGTTACTAAGCTTATCATTTAACTGCTTCCAAGCAAACCTATAAACTACAGATACATTCATCCTTGTTATTGTTATGGAGTAACTTTTTCTAGTCGTTCATTATTAACTTTGGTTAACTGCACCAAAGTTAACTGCACCTTTCGACGTGTGTCAGTTTTCTTGTCTGTTAACATGATAATAATAAAGCTACTGAACCAGTTCCCACTTACTTTATGGGGAATGCCCTAAGCAGAATTTGGTTAAAATGCCCCCCAACTCCTGTGGCTATACGTACCTATACGTGCATGTAAATTTGTAGAACACAAAAAGGTGTAAGATGTATAACATAAACAGATTAATAAATGAAACAAATTAATCGGAAATAAATACTTCTAAATATATTATAGTCACAAACAATAAAATAACAGTATCACAAAATATAACTTGACCCTATCAAAATAGATAAATATTAAAATACATTAAGATATAATCCAGCAGTTTCTGTTTTGTTTACTTTCAATAACTAACTATTATTTATAATAATATTGTTTTTAACTTAATATAGTGTTATTATTCGCAAAATAATTAATTTAATATATCATTCATATCATCATATCATATCATATCATCATCAGTCCCGGACACACACCGTCACCTGTGGGGTCCCCCAGGGATCAGTCCTTGGCCCCATTCTCTTCATACTATACATGCTCCCCCTTGGCCGTGTCATCAGTCGATACGGACTCTCATTCCATTGTTACGCTGATGACACGCAAATCTACATAAAAACTGA
>VRLP01003424.1:0-64586 GCA_009660295.1 Lophius piscatorius
TACAGAATAAAATACAGAATAAAATACAGAATAACATACAGAATAAAATACAGAATAAAATACAGAATAAAATACAGAATAAAATACAGAATAACAGGGCAATATGTGCAAATAAATTAAGTTAAATGTACAGTTGACGGGAAGTGTATTGTCCCATTGACAGTAGTCAATGACATCAAAGCCATCAAGCATGTGACTGGATGCATTTGACATGAAATTAATACATGTTAACTTACAAGTCAAATGTAATTTAACCCCCCCCCGTGTAAATTGCAGCCCCCTTTATGGCCCTTGAGTGACAAAAGTTCTAGCTCCTCCACTGTACACCAGGATTCTTTTTAGACGAGCCACAAATTGCATTAAAAATTGAGATTTATGTTTTTGGGGGGTGGGGTGGGGGGGAAAAACCCAGCTGATCTCTGAGTGCTGGTTCTGTCTAGACAGGATGTGTGCTCCTCTGTGCGGGATTAGGTTCACCTGCAGAGGGCATCTCATCTCCTGGAGGAACCTGATTGGAGTGGCACCCTGTGCAGCCTCCCCACCCAAACAGGAAGAAACTGGGACAGATGCTCTGCAGTCAGAGCGTCACGCGTCTCCGGCAGCCGTCTCCGGCAGCCGTCTCCAGCTCGCCTGCTGTGTGACTCATCCAGGTCATTATTTATGGTCGAGAACAGAGGCAGTAACTAAGTATAATTACTCAAGTACTTGGAGCTGCTTTACTTGATTCAATCCATTTCAGCTATTCTGCAGTCTGCTGTTAGTACTTTTGTTCAAGTAAAGGATCTGAAGAGGACTCACACACACACACACACACACACACGCGCACACACACATACACTGGTACACGTCTTTGGTTACAGACGCTGAGAGCAGGAAGGCCTTAAATTGATCTTGTTCTTGTTTTTAAAAATGGGCTACTAAAAATACACCAGGTTTTAACGTTTGCACAATCAGGTTGTCTCCGTTAGATCATTAGATATCACCATGGTAACAAGTCTAGTTCCAGGTTGTCCAGACTGAAGACAATAAAACGGAAAAGATTCAACCAGCACAATACGACATACTATAATAACAACGTATAAAGAGAAAATATAAACTCTGAGAAATAAAACTTTACATTTACCAAATGTTGTTATGTCAGGCAAATCATGTGGAACTAGGCGGAATAAACAGTGAATGTTTTAGGTCATTTAGTTTTGTTGAATTTGAATTCAAAAACAAATTAGTTGTATATATTCAAACTTTTTTTTAACTGATTTTAATATCACTTTTATATTTAAAAAAAATTCAAACCTAATATTATAAATGTATGTATTTTAATTACATGAATCAACGTCCACGTTTTTTGATCACATACTTTTTTACATAAACAGACAAATAAACATTTTAGTCCTTAAAATGTTGAAAAATACATATTATGAATTACACAAGTCAAAATTTATATTTAATTATCATTATTATTATTATATTATATTATATTATATTATATTTTATTATATTATATTATATTATTATTATTAATTTAGATTTTTTAATTTAATTATATTATCTGTTTTATTTGTGCAGTACATCCCTGTATCCAGAGGAGGGCGGTATTGACCAGCTGGAAATAGTGTGATACATATTAGTTACTGGAAGAGAGTCTCTGTCATCCTCTGAAGTTACTGCTCCTGAATGTCGGATCATCCTCGTGATTTTCCTTTCAGCTTAAAGGCAGAGAGAAAAGGCTTCACAGGTGGGAAGAGTCTGTTATTATACAACCTTTATTTTTGAAAAAAAAACCCGGAAACACCGGAAGTTGAAACGCTAAACTGTTAGCTTGATGCTAACCTGATGAACGCAGCAGTGACAGCTCCACCAGTCTTTGACACTTCACCTTAAAACAAGTCTTGTACTTAAGAAAAGGCATCTCCTGGATATTAACGGTAAAGTCAACTTCTGTACTTGCATTTAACTCGACGTTAAATTAGATTACAACACGTCTAATACAATCATTTTTTACGATAATTGCGATATTTTACAGTACGTTTACAGTTAATGTTGTTAACTGTAAACGTAAAAAATGAACGTGTAAAATGTTTATTTACTTATATCATAGTATTTATATGACAATATACAGTTATTACTATCTTATGAACTATGCAGCGTTATAAATCCAACATATTATCACATTTTGGCTGGGAACACACTTTAATTAACATTTTTGGGGCGGTTTCTTCCGGGTTGTGTCCCAGCAGCAGTCACGTGTCTGCCTGTGGTAAACAGGTGGGTGTGAGGGACACCCATAAAAAAAGGGTCTATCCAGGCAGCCCAGACTTCCAATGATCTATACAACTAGTTATTATATGTGATGTCATGAGGAGTTTAAGTATTTGGATACAAAGGTTCAGAGCAAAGGGGAAGTGTGGAAAAGAGATGGAGAAATGGGTGGAGGAGAGTGTCAATAGTTATCTGTGACCGAAAAGTGGGGGGAAAGGGAAGTAGATTCTACACTGTCATACATCTATGCTCTGGCTGACAGCTTCCCACCAGTTAAAGACTAACTTCTAGCATTAACATTAATGGCTTTGTGAAAACCCAACAGTCCACATTGGTACCGGTACCTCCTCCTCCTCCTGCAGGGATGGGTGTGTTTGAGGACAGCTCCGTCCTTCTGGAAGTGAAAAATCTGTCCTACAAGGAGAAGAAGAAGCTGAGGTCTGCTGTAAGAGAGAACGGAGGCAACATTAGCTTTGTGGTCAATAAAAAGGTCAGATCACACGTTTGTTTGTTTGTTTGTTTGTTTGCAAAATGGGATGACATTTTTATTTAGGATTGTATCAAGATTATATTTTCAGTTATAGCCATACAGATGCAGATATATAATGAGGCTATCACTAGACACAATGTTTTTTTATAATTATAAAGCCGTTTTTGCTGATAGTTTCATTTCCTGGTTCTCAGTCAAGATCTTTCTACAAAAGAAATCAAATATCTTTCTCCTTTACCACTGATGTACCTGCAGTGTGCTTGATTATACAGAACATCTATTGCATTTCTGCCATTATACATTTCTCTTCCTTCTTATATTTCCCACAGTGCTCTCTGGTAGTGACCAGTGATGCGTCCATCCTGAGCACCAACCGGCTGCGTAGCATCCATAAATACCAAACACCGGTGGTCCGGGTGGATTACATCTACATCTGTCTGGAGAGAGGAGCTCTTCTGCCCGTAGATGAATACAAGCTTCAGACTTCCTCTCCCTCCGCTCTGTCGCCGTCTCCTCCTCGCTCCTCCGTGGAGAAGCGTTCACCATCAAACCCAGGTACGACCCTTATAGGCAGTATTTATTTAAAAGTGTTGTCGTCGTTTCTCAGCCGACCTTTTTTTAATGAAGACATGAATCAAGATGTTATAACAACGTAATTACCAACATCAGTCACCTTCATCAACTCCACCTCAAGTACCTAGAAGGACTTGGTGATACTTAAAGACCGTGGCGATGATTATGTTGTTCACGAATCTCACTTTAACAACTGGAGAGCCACCGTTGTCATGACAAGCCAATCAGAGGAAGGGTAGTGGGGTCATAGGTCAGGATCTGCCTTTACGCAAACCGCTCCCAAAGAGACATCAAAGGAATCAAAGAAACTCTTGAAACTGAGAGTCCAGCTCCACTCTCAAAGGAACATCAAAGGCACTCTTGAATCAGTCTCAAGTTCAAAGCCAAAGGAACTCTCCGGAATCATAAACTGGTGCGTAATTGACAAAAATGGGCAAAAGAGTCTGAGCTGAAATGTTCAGAAGTCTTTTTAAATCTATTTCACCTCTTATATTTCTACATTCATCTAGATATGTCAGGTATTTAGTGTGTAAGTGACAAAAAATAGTACCTATCCCAGAATATAGGAGTCCAAATAAATCATGGCTCCGCCCCCTTGTCCTCTAAAAGCTGAAGGTTTTTTTTCCTGATGGATGTTGAACCATCCCACCAAGGTGAGGATGCATAATTAAGACATGGGTTTCATCAGAATCACTTCATATCTCGTTGACAGACAAACAAACAAACAAACAAACAAACAGAACACTGAGGTTATGAAAAATGTCTTATTGATCCAGGAGGCTCAGCTCTTCCCTCATGAGCTCTTCAAAATCCATTCCTAAGTTGCATCAATGAGTTAATTAGTTTTCTGTTTTGCTTCCTGCCTGAGGGGAAGGGAAGCCCACGGCTGCTGCTCTGACAAATGGCCTTATTCTTTTTTCTGTGATGAGACGTTCTCATTTGTCTGCCTGTGGAGGAAACGGAGAAGAAGCAGCGGTTGCATCAGCAGAGACCATCCTGACCAACAGGAGGTCATTCCTGCCAGGGGAAAAAATAAAACTGTGGGAGGATCGGCGCGGATTTTATCGACCCCTGAGAACGACCTCCTGGAGGTCTGAATATTCTCCACCGCTGTGAATGTTTTGCAGGAACATCAATATCAGAGTTGGAGGTTCTCACTTTAAAGTAAGGCGTAGCTGCATCGATCCCTGCAGCAGTAAACTGAAGGATAAAGATGGGGAAGGCCGCAGAAGCCGTAACCCAGACTATAATATTTCTAGACGCACATTATTTATGTTCAGGTATCGAAATCTTTAAAACTGAATTATAGATTCTGGGTTTGTGCAATCAGACATCAGCTCCTCCTCTTAGTTGGTTACTTAATATTTCTACTTTGTTGCTCCTTCTTCCCCCTGTTTTTACTAAAAGATCATGTAAATTTGTAGATATTTTGTTGCATGCTTGGAAATATATATGTGTATAAATTCAGTATATATGATATTATTCCTGTATAAAAAGAACAAGGTTTAATCAGTATAGTAGTATTATTAATTATATTTTATATATTACATACATGTGTAATAGAAGATATAATATGACCTAGTGTAATATAATATAATGAAATACAATATAATAATACAATCGATAACTTATGGAGAAGTTCACTTTAAGTTTTCATTGTCTATAAATAGAATTTTTTTGATAGATTTGTTTCTGCCTCTGCCAGATTACTGGACTCACTCTTTGACGTTAGTGCTGACAGGCTGTGGGACGTGAACACAAACCATCAGTGTTTACTTTAGAGGGTCTCTCATGCTGGTGTGTTCTGGTTCATGTCTCCTAGTGTCCAAGGCTCCACTGAGCAAGGCAGTTTCCAAAGGCTCTGCTAACCCGACCCAGACGGAAGAGACTCCAGAAAGGACCAGAACTGTACTGGAAAAGTTCAGGTGAGAAATTATCTTCCTCATACTCGAGGATCAGGGCGGCTGATGATGATCTAAAACATCAAAGCAAACTATATGGGAGTAATCTGTTACTATGTGTGAGTAATCTGTTACTATGTGTAGGTAATCTTTTACTATGTGTAGGTAATCTGTTACTATGTGAGAGTAATCCGTTACTATGTGTGAGTAATATTTCTCTCCTCAGCTGATGTTTTTTAGATCAAAGGCTCTGACATCATTATATTACAGAAACATGAAAGTAAACATTCGGTGAATTTGTTCAGAAACTCTTTGGTAACTAACTACTGCATCACATTTGAAATACCACAAAGTTCATGTTCTTCTACACAGTTTCTGTGGGTCAGAACCAGGAGGAATCTCTATTTTTCAGAACCTTCTCAAATCTCACAAAGCGAGCGCTGTCATCGTTCCACAGCACCCTTCACTTCGGTCCGATAATCTGTCCATTATCCTTTTGATAATGTCGTAGTTCCAAATCAAAATTATAAAATGTCACTGATGTTTGCATGTTGGTTGTTTTATTTAACAGAATTTATCATGAAACTGATTCCGACATTCCGGCGTATCCCGATGATTTTCAAGTGGCCAAGTATTCAATCTTTGAAAAGGTAAAACTGCAATTTATATTGGCCCACCGCTGTTATCACAGTGTAATTACACTGTTATTACACTGTTATTACACTGTTATTACACTGTTATTACTCTGCTATGAATAACATCCATTCCTCTGAAGATAAACCGGGCCTGGTGTGTACTGGAGCTGCAGAGCTTCAAAGGGGAGAAAGACAGGCGGTACCGTGTGGTCAGGTACCGGAAGGACATGACAGGAGTCCAGGTATGGAGCCGTATAGTTCTACTGGAACAGACTCACTTTGGGTAAATCGTTCAAACATGAATCTGTCTTTGTGCCAGCAGGGGGCAGCAGTGAGGGACATGCTGGTGTTTCTGTCCAGCTCAGAGGAAGCTCTGGAGGTCTACAAGACCCTTAGAGAGAACCTGCTGGGTACTGATACACATCTGAGGAACGACATCCAGCCGCAGGTTCGGGACTTGGGCTCCGCCCCCCTGCATCAGGTATATGGAGCAAATGATCCCAAGCAGCCGTCATTTTGATTCCGGGGAATTTATTAATTTGATATCTCAGACATCATAAAATTACAATTTGTTTGGTCCAGCAGTAAAAAAGAAACATCTGACTTTCACTTTCAATTATTTCATTTGATGGACACTTCAATTAGATTTGCTAGAACTTTTGGTGAAACATATTTTTTGATTGGACTTTTTTGGGTTTAAATGTTAAAATTTTAGATTTACATAATTCTGTTCAGTGAGTCCTCACATTCTTTCATATGCCGATAAAACAATCCCACTTATTCAACAGGACTTTCTCAATAGTTCTGTTGATCTGGTTCTGACAGCTGATGCTCACACCAAATCAGCCACAACATTATGACCATGAAAGGGAAACATTTCTCCATTTTGATTTCAATAACTCAAAGTATCTGTTTCCGAAATGAAACTGCATGTTTCAGCCCAATGTGCACAAACAAGATTAGTATGTGTTTGACATCTGACATCTGAAGAACCTTGTGACCCGTTTCCCTTGCAGCTGCTGATGGAGGAGAAGCTGAGCACAGGAGACCTATCAGAAGAAGTGGGCGTCTTCGTGGAGCTGCTGTGGACCGAGGCCCTGGACCGTCTCGGCAACGTCCTCAGCGTTCCAGTCGACCACCTCAGCCTCAACGATGTAAGATTCCCTCCGTGGATCGCTCCACCCGCCGTCCACGGCCCAGTAGAATCATCCTTGTCTGTGTGTGGGTGTAGGTGAGGAGGGCGGAGGGCTTGCTGCTGCAGGCTCAGAGGAAGATGGGAAAGGGAAGTCTTCAGGAGGCGCGGCCTCTCCTGGTTGAGGTCGACACCCTGCTGCAGCTCAGATACCCCATTCCTCCCAGCGCCCGGCACATTTCTGACACACTGGACCTCTGTCAGGTATCACACACACACACACACACACACACACACACAGCCAGACCCCCTGATAATTTAACTCTTCCAACTGTAATTGTGACGCAGTAACTTTATTTGTTTGTTAACGTCTCACATCCATACCACCCTGGCTAACTCCAGCGCCATCTCCCCCTGCCCTCTAGTTGATCCGAGACGTTCTGAGCGTCGGCGAGATGACGCTGAGGAGACCCGCGTCTTCCTCTCTGGGGAAGTACCGCGCTCTGAGGTGCAGCGTCGAGGCCGTTCCCCCCGGCAGCTCGGAGTTTCAGGCGGTGGCTGCTCAGCTGAAGGCCAGGTAGCGTTCCGCCTCTCAGATGCTTTTTCTGTCGTACATTCCCGGGACAGCACAGAACCCAGTTCAGCCATTCTGACCCGCCCAAACGTGTGACAGATTGCTGCTGTAGTCTCTCCTCTTGTGGGGTGTGTGAACCGTTTCACTCTCTCACTTCCATCATTCATTACTTCCCTCATTTTTTATTTTTTTTTCCTTCCTTTCTCACTCCTTCCTTCCTTTTCCCTAAAAAAAAAAAAATTAATAAAGATTTGATTTTGATTTTTCTAATTTGAAAATATGAAAAATAAATGACTTTAAAACAGAAACAAAGAATGGTTTCTTTTTTTTCCTTCTCTCACGAGAGAACGAGAGAAGAATAAGTCTGCTGAAGAAGAATGGATTTATCTCAACAATAATTCTACAATGACAATAATGATGTTTCTAATGTTGTCATTTGCATCACCTGACTGAAAGTGTGTCTGATCTCTGCAGGAATGTCCGGATGCATCAGGTTGTGCGTGTCTGCAGAGGGGTGGAGCTTCAGACATTTAACAGGGGCATTGGGAACGTAAGGACCCTTTTCCACTGCAGCAGTCCCAGCAACTTTGTGGGGATACTGTCTCGGTGAGATCACACACACACACACACACACACTCACTCACTCACTCACTCACTCACTCACTCACTCACTCACTCACTCACTCACTCAAGGACAAAATACTCAATTGCCACCTAATATATCCCACCAACAATTCACATGTCAGTGGTTATAATGTTATGGCTGATCAGGGTATGTGATGTTATATTAATGTTGACGGCGTAACTACGTATTTAGCCAACAATAAAGAAAAAAAATCCTTTGGGTTTATATTGTTACTCTCTCCGTAGCGGGCTGCTGCTGCCTCGCGTTGCAGCCGAGCATCATGGGATACAGAGAACAGACGTCGGTCATCTCGGCAGTGGAATCTACTTCAGTGACGATCTCTCGTGAGTGAAAAAAACTTGACTTGTTCCATGAGTTGATGCCTTTTATGCCGCCTTGAATCTCGCCGAAGATATATAGACGGATGATTATTATTCTGATTATTATTAAGCGTCAATGCCGTCGCCACTTTTCTTCTCTGCTCGCAGAAACATTTTGAAATTCTCCCGGCCGTCTGAGACGGACGGCTCCCGGCTGCTGTTGGTGTGCGAGGTGGCATTGGGGCGGTGCAAAGACGTCCACGATAGAGACGTCTCGCTGACTCAGGCTCCCGAGGGGCACCATAGCGTCCACGGCGTCCGCCGTACCGACGCCACTCCCACCGACTTTGAGGTAAGGAACCTTTGAGTTTGAACGTGGAGAGAAAAAAACGTGACCAATAAACGACTCTGACGGGACTTCTCCGCTCCAGGGCGATGAGTACGTGGTGTACTGTCCGGGTCAGGTGAGGCTGGCGTATGTGGCCCGGTTCAACGTTTCTGAAGAACAACCCAAAGAGTTCTGTCCAGCCGTCGTCACAGATGAGCCCGGTCTGCCCGCGTCGGACCAAGGTGAACCCTCCGGGTCCGGTTTCTTTCCAGTCAGAGGGAAATGGATTGATGTTAATATCCCTTAAAATCCCCCCAATCCCCTGCATTGTACAATCAGTCCCCCCTGATTGAACTCCTCAGATTAAACGTGACTCATCAATAATCTCAAACGGTCCGTAGTGACTCGACCTAACTATTTCTGTGAGGTCAGCAGTTCAGGGATGTAAAAGTGATTCTAAAAAAACTTCAAAATATTTTTACCTACTGTTCAATTTACGTACTTTACTTTTTTCAAACCTTCTATCATTTTTAACGTTAGCGGCTGTTCAAACAAACCGTGTCTGTGTGCGTCTGCGTATGTGTGTGTATGTGCGTTTGTGTGTGTGTGTGCGTCTGCGTATTTGCGTGTGTGTGTCTTTGTGTGCGTATGTGTGTCTGTGTGTCTTTGTGCGTGTGTGTGTGTGTGTGTGTGTCTGCCTCTGTGTGCGTTTGTGTGTGTGTCTCTTTGTTCGTGTGTGTGTGTGTGTGTGTGTGTCTGCGTGTGTGTACGTTTATGTGTGTGTGTAGAGCTCGGGTCCGAGGATGATGGCGTTGAAATCATTAAACGTGACGTGACTGCGGCGCTGTTGGACAGCTCGGGTCAGCAGCTCCCCCTGCAGGCCGTTCACGTGAAGGCCAAACTGATGGATCTTCTAGCTAAGGTGAAAAACACTAATTCATGTTTCCTTTTGCTTTTTGTTCTTCAAATACCAGCGTCAGATAAAAAATTTTACTTTTTTTTATTTGAATAAAAACTTATATCACGCCCTGAAAGAAATACTTCATCAAGTCCAAAGTCCTGCATTCAAACCTTCACTAGAGTACAAGTATGGAACATCATTGGCTCTCCTCTCCTCCACCTTCAGGTCATCATATTCCAAAAATACTCCAACCTGAGTTCTGCTCCCATCGAGGCCAAGTACGTTTTCCCTCTGACTGACTCTGCAGCGGTGTGTGGGTTCGAAGCTTTCATCAACGGGAAACATGTGGTGGGACAGGTAGCTGAACCCAACATCCAAACAGAACCGCTGACTGAACATCAGGACTATTTGAATCATGTTTTATAAATGCCTTTTGGAGACCGTTGTCTCTGCTTGGATCTCAGGTGAAGGAGAAAGAAACGGCTCGCAAGGACTACAAGCAGGCCGTCGAGAAAGGTCAGGGAGCCTACCTGATGGACCAGGACGCTCCTGTAGGTCCTCCCCCTCTGCACTCACAGCCAAAGACCTCTTCAAAGTCTAGTCGTTTCTAAATATGAAACGTCACCCTGATAATTCACTTTATTATTAATGTTTTTCTGAACTAGCCGCCTGTAGGCCGGCGGCTGAGGCTCAGGTTCCTACCTGACCTCTGCAGGGGTGTGAGCTTCAGCCTAGATGTTGTTACTAGGACAGAAGGAACCATGAGACAGATTTCATTTCCAGCTCATAATATATGAGCTTATACAGTGACAGAAGCTCAAATCCTGATGTTGCGGCCCAAACCTCCTGCACAACATCTGGACGTCACAGCGTTCATGTGTGACGCCGTTTTAATGAAGCAGAGGTTTATGGATCCTTTTACTACAACAGAACAGGATTTAGCCGCGCCATAGAAGCTCTGATTGATCCGAAGCAGCTTCTCCCTCCGGTGCTGATGTCTTATTCCTCTGCAGGACGTGTTCACCATCAGCGTGGGTAACCTTCCTCCCGGCGCCACCGTCCTCATTAAAGTCACCTTCGTGTGCGAGCTGGTGGTGAGAGGCGGCAGGATTCTCTTCTCCCTGCCGGGAAGCGTGGCTCCGTGGCAGGAGGGAGCGGCGCTCCACCAGACCACCCAGGTAAGGAGGTCCGGCCTCAGCGTCAGCTCCATCCTGCAGGATACCTCCGGAGCAAATCATGGAGAAGATACATTATAGGAGACAGCAGTAGAATGTATCTTCCTCACTTTCACCTTTTACTTTTCTTGTAGTTATTGTTGCATCATTTTATAACAGGGATCTCAGGAAGAACTGAAAACTGAGCTTGATTGTGTTTATTTACTTTACAGTATGTGGATGAAAAGTAATGCTAAAGAGCAAGGGGCCTAGGACGGAGTCGTGGGGGACACCACAGCAGACAGATAACATATGGAAACAAATCATTGTTCCATGGTTTTTAGTTTTATTTTATCTTTGAAGACATTAAAGGGATCTTAATCACATCTGATATATGAGGATGATGATGATGATATGCCATAACATTAAAACCACCATCCTCATGTGTCGTTGCTCTTTTTGCTCTGTGATGTCACTCTGTGTTATAATGCCTTTATAACACTCCTCTACCGTGCCACAGTAGCTCTTCTGTAGGCTAACCTTCGTCCTGTCATCGGTTCACCCCGCCATCACAATTCAGTCCCCATCGTAATCTTTTGAGATTCTTAGGATAGCCCATTTTTTCCCGCTGACTGATGTGTCTCTCCCGCCGACAAGTAACCACGGTAACCAGACCATCAGTGCTACTGTGACTTAACCTGTCAGGGGTTGGAATGTTATGGCTAGTCAAACACATCATCAGACATTTTAGGTAATGATGAACACAGTTGTCCTTCCTTGTGACTCATCAGATCCCATAACTCAGTGGGAGGAGCTTGTTTCCTGCATTAAAACAGTCTTACCGGGGTGGAGATGTGAGACGCCGACACCTGAAGTGTCTTCCTTTTGTCCAGGCTTTTGTTTCTGTTGCATTGACTGTCAACGTTCTGGTCTGTTCAACAGGTGACGGTAGAGAAAGTCTGCGTGACCGACGCGTCAGCGAGCGCGAGGTGAGATAAACACATTACGTCCTCAAGCAATTCCTGGAATCTGCGAACAGCATTAATTAGTCCTTAAACGAAATGAAACATTTACACGTTTGGTGGAGTTCATAATCATGTTTCTCGTCCTCAGAGAGTTCACCCTGGACATGGCGGTGACGATGCCGTATGAGATCACCAGCCTGAAGTGCATCACTCATCAAATCAAGATTAAAGTAAATTCTTTTGTATTTTCACGTTAGGAGAGTTAGAGCAGTCATGCTTATCTGAAGGTCGGTGGTCCGGTGCCTCTGGTGGACAGATGTGGTATTTTGCAGCCAAAATCCCTTTTTTGCCCCATTCTGGGTCCATTGTCTGTCCAGCTGGTCCAAACGGAGAGTCCTCCTGGTTCTGTCCCACAAAAACTGGGCAGAATAACATGAACTTTGTGGTATTTCTGTCAAATCGTCATGGTGACTCGATAAATGACCATCATCAGATAAGTGTCAGGAACATAATACCATAATAATGTATATTAAAAGGTTATTATTAAGTAATAATGGTCTGCTTTTTTAATGCTTCAATAAATCAGAATCTCTCTCAGTTTTGGGTTGTTTTTTTTAAGGACTTTCATTTTATTTGATGTTTGTCTCCAAATGTAGGATAATCCAATTTTAATAATAATAATAATAATCGTTGTAATTATGAAATAATAAGAATGCCGTCATGACTCGTGACCCTGCTTGATTATTTATTCTCTCTCTATGATCCCACAGAGAACGGACTGTAGGGCCGTGCTGAGCGTTCTCCCGGGAGAGGTGATGGGTCCGGACGGTTTCCAGCTGTCAATCACTCTGTCTGAGGTCCACCATCCGAGGATGTGGGTGGAGAAGCACCCTGTGAAGGACAGCCAGGTCTGTCTCTCTGCGCCGCATGTCTGCCATCCTCTCGTTCTCTCACTCAGTGCTTCTCTACCCCTCTCTCTCTCTCTCTCTCTCCTCCAGGCCTGCATGTTGGTTTTCTATCCAAACTTTGACGTCAGCTCCAGCTCAGCATCCGACGAAGTCGTCCTGCTGCTGGACACGTCCGAGTCCATGAAGGGAGAGTCTCTCCGCTTGGCCCAAAGAATCGCCCTGCAGGTCCTCAAAACCCTCGAACCCAAGCTCAGACTCAATGTCATTTTGTTTGGCACAGGTCAGTTCTATCATTTCACATTTTACCCTCTTGTACCATGTGACCTAAATAAAACGGAGGAATTACATGTTGACAAGGAGATAGTTGAAATTAAAGGTGCAGTGTGTAAAATTGAGAGACATCTAGCTAAAAAAAATGAAGAAGATCTGTTTAATAAATACGGAGTGTCACAATCCATGAATCTAATAATTAAACCAGGATTATTATTTCTTACGAGTCACATGATCTGAGAATGAGGTACAAGAACAGCGTGCGGTTATTCCCACTCCTACATGCGAAGGAGAATTCCCATCTGAAAGATCTGAGCTCTCACAACATCTCACTAAAGTCTCCTCACCTTTGCTGCGTTTGTGTCCCAAGGTCACACGGCGGCGTTCCTGACGGCGCGGCCGCTTTTTGACGCCCATCAGGAAGCCGAGAGCTTCATCAGGGTGAGTTATGACAAGACAAAAAAAAAATCATTCATGCTTTACTTCAACCTGGAAACCATTTTATAAGAAGACATAATCCTCATCATAATAAGATATAAAAATCTTCTTACTCTTATCTATTATTTTATGTTTTTATGGCAGATAACATTCATTTTATATTTTACTATATATTGTGTGTGTGTGTGTGTATATGTATGTATATGTGTGTGTGTGTGTGTGTGTGTGTGTATATAAATACATATACACACACACATATATCCTAATATTTTCCCTTACAGCGCGTCTCTCCAGTAGGGGGCACCACCGAGCTGTGGCGGCCCCTGCGAGCTCTCAGCCTGCTGCCTCCGTCCCGCGGCGTCAGGAACCTGCTGCTGGTGTCGGACGGTCACATCCAGAACCCCGAGCTCACCTTGAAGCTGGTCAGAGAAAACACGCAGCACAGCCGCGTCTTCACCTGCGGCCTCAGGTCTGAATTAGGTCATAGGTCACAGGTCACAGGTCACAGATGTTGACTGTCTATCAGATAATGGTACCGTCATGCCCGTTATGTGGATGAGTCCGGTACCGATGCAGACAAAAACAGGGACACAGTGTCTGCTTCTTTTTATTTATGACGTTTTCTCGACGCAGTAATATTTGTTTATTAATGAACGCAGACTTTTTTATAAATATCATCTTTATGCTTCTTCCTCGTTTCAGTGCGACAGCCAACAGGCACATGCTGAGAACTCTGGCCCAGGTCGGCGGTGGAGCTTTTGAATTCTTCGACACGAAAACCAAACACAACTGGGCCGAGAAGGTGGGCCCGAGTACCGCTGACTAAAACCTGCCGCTCAGATTTGAATGACTCAAACCCGACTCTTCAGAGTCAGACTTGCTAGTAAGGACCATTGGGTCCTTGGTGACGCTCATCACGTCTCGTTCAGAGAGGTCCGGTTCCTCCTATCGGGTCAGAAATACAATCTAAAAAGATTATTAATTTATCCCTGCCGCTACTGGACTTTTAACTTCTTTATTATAATCTGTTGTTTATTCCAATAGTACAAATTATTAAAAGTAAGAGCTTAATTTTGCACATAAAAAGCTTCCCCTTATTAAGGGTTTATAAATATCTTGTAAATTGTTTAGTAATTAAGTTTTAAACACTTTACAAATCATTAATAAGCAGCTATAACTCATTAGATATAAAGGGTATCAGAGACTTGATGCTTACCAAATAGTGAGCCCACTTATCTGTACAGCTCAATTGATGTTGCCAAATAGTGAGCAAACTGCTAAATTGAGAGCTGTGTTATAAGCTGTTTATAAACGTTAACTAATGACTTATGACGTGTTTACAACCTTATTTATAACCTAATTAAGAACCATTCATACATACATTGAAAGGAGTCTTATTTTAAATCTTACAGAGAATACTTATGGTGGTGCAGCTAAATAATTACAGGCACCACTTTACACAGATGTGAGAGAACCGGCAAAGTCCAAATCTAATGTCGTAAAGCCTGACTGAAACACAGTGGTCCAGAGCGTTAAATGAACCCGACTCACCTGTTGACCCCCGGCGTGTTTGGGCCGCAGGTAGCGAGTCAGGTGACGCGGATGACGTCTCCAGGCTGCAGCTCCGTGTCTGTAAAGTGGCAGCAGTTCGGACCGGGAGCCCCTCCTCCTGTCCAGGCCCCCCAGCAGCTCCACGCTCTGTTCAACGACTGCCACACCCTGGTCTACGGCTTTGTGCCGCACTGCATTCAGGTATGCTGCTCCTTAATAACACCTTGATGTCCTGCTCAGATGTTTGGCCCAGCTCATTCTGAGTCTCTCCTTATCGAAAATGTACCTGGACCTGTTTATAATCCGACCCAGTGGCAGCATGTAGATGCTATAGAGTAAGGGGCCCAGGATGGAGCCCTGGGGGAACCCCTGAGGGGCGAGGCATTTCACATGGCTATTCAGGAAGTCCCAGTTTTTAGGATGATTTGACATGATTTGAAAACAAGGCAATCTTTTTTTTTTTTATTTGCAACTGGATTTTGTTTATCTTTAAAACTCCAGAACCCTTTAGTGAACTAAGAACCACGGACATGGATGGCATTTTCATTTTTGGGTGAGCTGTTCCTTTAATTTTACATGTTTTTCCTATTAAATGACTCAAATGCTCCTGCAGGCCACCCTCTTTGGAAACCTGAGTGGTCAGGAGCTTCAGACCATGGTGTCAACCAGTGATCTACAGACGACCAGAGGCACCGTAAGAACCCCCCTCATATACACACATATACACATATATATATATATATATATATATGTGTATATATATGTGTATATGTGTATATATATGACCCTCACCATCCGTTTCATACGTCATGAGTCTTTGTTGCTATCCTGCTGCCCTTGTAAAACTTACATTCTATGTATATGTATGTGTGTGTGTGTGTGTGTGTGTGTGTGTGTGTGTGTGTGTGTGTGTGTGTGTGTGTGTGCGTGTGTGTGTGTGTGTGTGTGTGTGGGCAGTTTCTGCACAAGCTCACAGCGAGAGCGCTCGTCAGGGATTACGAAGACGGAAGCCTGGACCTCGATGAAGCTGAACATGAGGTGTGTGTCTGTGGGTGTGTGTGTACATGCACACCTGTATCCACGGTCCGAGTTTGTCGCGGCTGATTTGATTTTTAGGGTTTTACATTGAAAAGAACAAAGTTCCGTGTGCTGATTGAGGATTCTTCTTCTTTCCCAGGGGAAGAAAGCGGAGATGAAAAACTTCATCATCGAGCTGAGCAAAGAGTTCTCCATCCTGTCTCAGTTCACCAGCTTCGTGGCCATCGAGGACAGGGTCTGTCGCTGCTCGGGACATCCAGCCCACCCACTGATCCCACTGACCCTACTGACCCTACTGACCCTACTGACCCCCCTGATCCCACTGATCCCACTGACCCTACTGGCCCCACTGGCCCCACTGGCCCCACTGACCCCACTGATCCCACTGATCCCACTGACCCCACTGACCTCACTGACCACACGGATCCTACTGACCACACTGACCCCACTGATCCCACTGACCCCACTGACCCCACTGATCCCACTGACCCCACTGACCCCACTGACCCCACTGATCCCACTGACCCCACTGCTTACATTTAAAGGGCTCATTACATATTTTATTACCTTCCAGCCAATCAACTCTCCCTCCCCTAGGATCCAGAGCAAGAACAGGGCTTCATGGATATCCCCAAGTTGGTCCTAGAAGAAGATGTGGACTTCCTCCCCTACATCAGCTGGAAGTCCACTCAGTATGGCGAAGAGGAAGAAGAGGAGGAGGATCATATTCATGGCTTTTTATGCAATGTGTGTCATCATTGGAGGGAAAGAGCAGATTCAAATGTCGTGATTGAGTAACTCCCACGTTGATAGGCTGCGTGTGTCTCATGTGCAGGATGGTGGCGTAAACGACGATGATGAGGCGGAGGGCGATAAGGGAAAGGTTTCATCAGAAGAAGATGGAGATTTTATGGAGGTGCAATATTGTGACGCAGCAACACCTAAATCCGTCTCTCCAGAACCTTCACCCCTGGTTAATGTCTTCATGCTCAAAGAGCACAAATGAAACAAACAAAGACATTAACAAGCAAACAAACTTTATTAATCCACAATAGACGGTCAGCCATAACATTATAACCACCGATGGAGGTGACAGGTGAAGTCAGAATAAGATTAATTATCTCTTAATTAAGAGGGGGGGGGGGAAGAATGAGGCGGGAAGAAGGACTTTGTCCTGAATTTGATGTTTTAAAGGATGAATTTGTGCGTCTTTGCTTAGGAACAAATTATGATGGCTAGACGCCGGGGCCAGAGCCTCTCCAGCGTGGTCCTGTTCTGCTGCGATTAGAACCTACCAAAGTGGACTAAGGGAGGACGATTGGTGAACAGGGGACAGGGAGAGAAGAAGAGATGAACCCAGGATGCATTATGGGAAGCAGGGAAGGAATTGGGGTGCAGGGAAACCTTGGGCTGGACCTTTCCTGTGGATGTTACTTTGACAAGGACCACCCACCTAAACGGGATTCCCTGATGGCAGCGGCCTCTTCCAGCAGGATGAAGCTCCCCGACTCTCTGCAGGAACACAAAAACCAGTTCAAGGGACTGACTCGGCCTCCAGGTTCCCCAGATCTCAATCCAGTGAAGCACTTCTGGGACAATCATGTCTGATCCATGGTGGTACCAGAAACCACAGCAGAACCTTCCGAGTTCTGCTGGAGTCCAGAGCAGGAGGATATGCTGGTGGTTTTAATGATATGGCTGGCAAGCCTTCAATTAGACTTCCTGCATACAGCCGTAAGGTGAAGGGCAGACCGAGGCCATAGCTTTAAAGCGTTTATTGACAAACTGATTTCAGTGTGTGAACTATAATGACCCTTGAACTCCAATGACCTTCGACCTCCAATGACCTTGTATGGTTGTTTCTGACTCAATGTTGTGTTTCCTTCCATTTCCCTGTTTTTCTAGAGCTGCTTGATGGAAGGGACGAACTTTCAGAGTTCTCCAAGACACAGAACCGGCAAGATTGGGCCTCCTCCTCCTCCAGCCTTGGACCCATTTCCATTGCCACTCTTTCTTTCGTACGGTTGCTCATTTTCTTCTCTGTCCCTTCTTCCACAAAGCCCGTCTCTTGCTTCTCCAGCTTCTGCAAATTCTTGTTTTGTGCAAGGAGGCCTATTTTCACAAGCCCTAACCAAATCTTCTCGTCGCTCCGAGCTCAAACTTTTTGGCTCTCCGGCTCCTCCCCCTCCCCTTCTTGGAGTCTCATTAACTCGTCAGTTCCCTCCACAACTAGGACAAACGTCTGCCGCTCGAGCCCCTCCACATTCACCCCTTTCAACTCATTCAATATTAATCTCAGGTGACCCTCCTCCACCTCCTGTCTCCCAGCAGCATGGATCTGATAAGTTCTTTTCACAAGTTGGTCTCAAGGGCTACGGAACCGAGCACCGACCTATGCGTAGAGTTGCCAAGAAATTGATAGCTGATGAGGGGACGAAGGCGGGCGTGAAGGCAGACAACATTTCCGCCTACTCAGGAAAAAAACGGGACGCTGAGAGCGAAGCCGAAGCGTCTTCATCCTGCTCAAGCTCACCTCCTGTAGCTCAGACACAAGCTTCCAGTTGGTTTGCAGACTATCAGGAAGAAACTCTGGAGGAACCAGAAGTCTTATCATCTTACCACTCGTCAACCGACGAGTGCAGGATGGGAAATGAAATATCGGGTGTCAGGATTGCACCAAAAAGACGCGGTTTAAGATCACGTTTTTCAAGCTCATCGTTTCATCGATCCTTCAGGTGAGTCCAAAAACTGCTTATTCAAACCCTCATCATATTTTAACGGCGTTGTTGTTGCCAGATTTTAACTCTACTTAATGCTTCAGCACTGAAGCCGCAGCACATGACCGGACCAGTGGACCCGGACCCGGCGACTGTGTCCACGTTCATCGCACTCACAAACTGCGGTCGTGTAGTTTCAGGTCAGAGGAGCAGACGCTCAGATGGAACCAGATCTTCCAGATGCAGCACTCGGTAAGACATTCGCTCGCTTTCTATGATTTCTCCGACAAGATCCGCTCACACGCCTTCAGCCGGATCGTACAGAACACCCGAACACAAGAGCGACCCGCTCAGAACTGTCCCTCCTCACAACTTCAATCTCGTTAACTAGACATAAAAAAATTAAAATAAATGTCAAAAATTCCCCCAATCCCCTGCGTTGTATAAGCCACCCCCCTGATTGAACTCCTCAGATTAAATGTGGAGGTTTGTCTGAAAAACTGTTTTTCTCAGAGAAACTTCCCCTAAAAATCACACTTTAGGAGAAAATATGAACTTTTGGGTTGAACTATGACCTTTCAGAGTAAAATATGACCTTTTAGAGTAAAATATGACCTTTTAGAGTAAAATATGAGCTTTAAGAGTAAATATGAACTTTTAGATTAAAATATGAGCTTTTAAGGTAAAATATGAGTTTTTAGAGTAAATATGAACTTTTAGATTAAAATTTGAGCTTTTAAGGTAAAATATGAGTTTTTAGAGTAAATATGAACTTTTAAGTTAAAATATGAGCTTTTAGAGTAAAATATGAGTTTTTAGAGTAAAATATGAACTTTTAGAGTAAATATGAACTTTTAGTTAAAATATGAGCTTTAAGAGTAAAATATGAGCTTTTAGAGTAAAATATGAATTTTTAGAGTAAATATGAACTTTTAAGTTAAAATATGAGCTTTTAGAGTAAAATATGAGCTTTTAGAGTAAAATATGAGTTTTTAGAGTAAATATGAACTTTTCGGGTGAACTCTGAGATGCATGATGGATCTCCTGGAGTCGATTCATCGGCACCAAAGTCGGTCTATGGCGTTTATATTTCCCCCAAAAATTTTTGTTTTGTCTTGACTGAATGTTGTTTGTTTTTCTTTTCTCTTTAGAGAGTGTAGTTTCTATTTCAAACGACTCTGCCACTTTTTCAGCTCATTGTTTCAGCGTTTTATTCATATTTTCAACGACTTCCTCGAACCATTTCCCTATAAAAAAAATTAAAAAAACTTTTCTGCCCATTCCACTTTGTCTTTCTTCCTCTTTTTAATCACCTGGGGTCATCAGAAAAATGCCTTCGTACTGTAATGTTTAATCTTCGGAATGTTTGCATCAGACTGAAGAGAGGAACGAGCTTCGTTCACGGCCTGAAAGAACTTTTCTGGGCTGAAGTGGTACTTTAATGCTTTTTGCCAGATTCCTGATTCTCTTGAAAATGAGAACACGGCTTTTTTCTTTGTGTTTCAGAAGGGGTACTGGGAACTGACGACAGAACTGGGAGAAATCATAAACGTCGACGTAGACGTCTTCGCCAACGTGTTCCTGAGGAGCAGAGGCATCAGATCTTTAGGTGAGAACTCCCTCAGAACCTTCAGCAGGGAGTACAAATATATGACTCACCATTTCAAACCACTGGGCCCCTGAGGTGGTCTCAGTCTGGATCAGACTGACACCCAAAGTATTTAGGAGCCAAATGAAATGTTCAGGAGCGATTACAATGTTAAATGTTTGCCTTAACCCTTTCTCCTTCCTCTGTCCTGCCGGCCTTTGTTTGCCCTGTGTCCCATTGTGTGCACGATATATATTCTTTGCACAATATATCTCCAATATGCTGCGATCTTGTTCCTATAAACACGTTAATTAGATGTCAAATCTATATTACTTATCTTAGTTACTTCCTGCTTACTCAGGTTCCGAGTCTGTATTTACGTCTACGTCTAAACACTGATTCAATCACTGGCGTTCTTATGGCGTTCTTATGTTTTTTAATTGTCACCGTGCGTCTTCACGTGTTTCTCTTTTTAAAATGTGTGCGTGTGTGTGTGTGTGTGTGTGTGTGTGTGTGTGTGTGTGTGTGTAGGTGTGAAGGCCCATGCAGACATCCTGAGGCTGGTGGCGACTCTCCTGGTTCTGCAGCTCATGAGGGTGGAGAAGCAGCAGGAGGGCAATCTGCTCCGGACCCTCTTCTGCTTGGACGAGTCTCTGCCGAGGTCGGTCCAAAGCAGCAGGAAGACCTGGTTCTTCGTAGTGAAGACTCTTTTATCAGACACACCCACATGCACTTCAAAGCTAGTCAGAACCAGATGTGATGAATCCAAAAGTGGAGAGAGGAAGTGACCTTTAAAGGGGAAGCAAACCAGAGGGAATGTGTATCTTTAGTCTTTCCTCCCCTCTAGATGATTGACCGACTCTCTCTTCCAGGCCCAAGCGTTGGGAGATGGTGAAGAAAGCAGTGGACTGGGTTCGCTGGGGTGACCGCCAGTACCCGTCTGTCTACAGCCGGTTGGAGTTTGGTCGGAGCTGGGAGTCCTCCACCCGTCAGCTGCTGGGCTTTGAAGGCCTCCCCCCCTTCTCACCCCTCAGTGGCCTGAACCTGCAGAGGAACGCTGCCCACCTCCTGGTACACTGAGAAGTCCAACATGTGTGAAAGAACCGGCTCATGAATTTCTTTAGAGATATTTTTTCTATCTTTGTACACATTTCTTTGTCTTATATGTAGAACTTTGAGCTGTCAGTGTGGTCCAGGTCCTTTAAGACCTATAGGACCTGGACCTATAGGGTCAGGTCCTAAGTATGATCCACATCCAGTTTGCTTCCTGTAGTGACCCGATTTTCTTAAACTTTTGTAAACATGGTTTTGTTTATCAGATTTTTCAGTTCTGCTCCATTTCTCATGACAGAGTTAGTTTCCAAACCATGTGTAAGAATAAGGGACTTCCTTATCTTCTTCTTACGTGTTTCCTGTTTCATCGCGTTCGTTAATGTTAAAGCCTTCAGGCGGGGAAACTAGAGCTGGATAAAAACGAGATTTCATTACCTTTAAAACTTAAAAGTACTGACAGAGCACCAACCTCCGCCAAGACACAGCAGTATTCTAGCTTAAGGAAAGATTCCTGCAGATTTCTCTCTGAGTATCTTCTGATTCTCCGTAGCCTCCGTCTCCCGCGGCGTCCACTTCAGCGTCTCTGTTTAGGCCACTTAGCCCCCAGCTCCACCCAAAAGGGAGTTCAAAAGATCAAAGGCAGCAATAGCCACATTGGGACGTCACTTTTCAAAACGGTTTATTATTTTTGAACTTAGTTTGATACTGACACACAATGTGGGTGGAGCCTCTCGCTACGCCCACAGATGCCCATGAAGTCCGTGGAACGCCTCTAAATTAATATTAATGACGATTGATTGATGATGTGAGTCACGGCGAAGGCAGACAGGACGACTGAGAATCAAACTTCACACAATGTGAAATGGAAGTTCTTGTTGGAGATAAGTGTAAAAAAAAAAAAAAATAAGAAAGTTCCTGATTGGACGACAAACTGTTGGTGTTCCATAACGCCACAAAAATCCAAGAGCGACAGGAAGTGGGACACTGTGAGATCAAACACCAAGGCTAAGCCCTGTCACCCCCAGCATGCACCACTGAGCCCTGAACGCCCAGGACCCTGTCACCAGTTTCGCCAGTTGTCCTCTCTTACAACGCTTTGGTAGATGCTAACCCCTTCATACTTGGAACATGCAACAAGATCTGCAGTTCTGGAGATGATCCGACCCAGCACACTGACCTTCAGCATCTGGTCCATTTCAAATTTGTTCATATATGCACGCTCAACGTTTTTTCCAGGTTCAAACGCCAACTTGTAAGACCAAATGCACTGCAGGGGTTATAATGTTATGGCTGATCAGTGAATGACCAATCAAGGCGATTTTATTTTGAAGCAGAGCAGTGAAATGTCAAACATATAGATTTACAATAAAAGAGAAATAAAATGGTAAAATAAAAAAAGTTCAGACTAGAGGTGAGAAGACGAAACATCATTTTATCGATTTTAAAAATAACTTTTCAGTCATTACAAGGTGCAGTAGGCAGTTTTTAAAAGGGAGGGGGATGTTTTGGAGGCGGGGCTTATGTTTGTGTCACGATGCCCATCAAGTTGGCGTTGACTCGTCAGGACTTTCATCAAACTGATTTTTATTTTCTGTAATGTGCTGCAAAAAAAAAAAAATCAAAGATAATGTGAGTTTAATCAGAAGCGTTTGGAACAATTAGGACCAGATTCATTCTTCACATTGAGTCCATAATGAGCCCCTCAGAGGGTCCGATCAATAACTGGTCTCTGGTCTCTGGTCATCAGCGGGTTTGGTTGTTCGATGTTCTCTGTGATGGCTGATATTGATTTCCTGTAGGCGTGATTCCTCTCTGGATCATAATAAATACTTTCTGCTCTGACCTCTGCTGTCCTCTGCCTTCTGTCCACACAGCCTCCCTGATCCCGGTTCTGGTTCTGCTCAAACAGACAGAAGACATGTTTGAGCCGGATCAGTAAAACGTCCATATCATCATACCTCAAAGTCGTAATTTTATGAGAAAAAACTTTTAATTTTACGGGAAGAAAAAATCTTGTAAAAAAAAAACTTCTTCATATTACAGAAAAATGTAATATAAAGAGAATAAAGTCGGAGTTTTAAGACTGGTGAGAGGAAAGTTTTGCAATCTGGGCTTTTGTCATCTCCACACACACACACACACACACACAGCCTTTCATGCTCGTCAATGTATTAATACAGTAATCCCATTACTTTTGGATCACCGTTTATGGTATTTCTAATCTAGATTACGTGACCAGTTATCGGGACATGGCAGAATCTCCCGCTCTGCAAAATTAACTTTTTTTCCTCGCAGTATTACGACTTAAATCTGGGTGAGGACCCCCGAACCAGACCCTTCAGACCTCAGAGCGCCCATCTTTGAACCTCGTCACCTCTGAACGGAGAGGTTGTGTTTTCGCTGACTGAAGTGGGTTGGTTGTTTTTGTTGACACAAAAACAAGGAGTAGTTTTTGTCAGTTTTACAGAACCAAGTCATCCTCAGGCACCGCTGGTTACTTCTGGTACTCTGTAGAATTTACTAAGGCTGCAGACCTTGACCTCAAGGAGGAGTATCTGTTGGTCGGGATTGTATCAGAATGTTAAGAACTAGAGGTGATTCACCTCAAACAGCCCTGGGACGACTTCAGCCGGTTCAGAACCGAGCACCGAGACTTCTAACTGGGACCAGCCAGAGATCCAGTCTCAGCCTCCGCTGCCCATCAAGTAAGTGGTTGATCTTAAGATTCAGGCTCTCCATGAAAGCACCGGTCTGCTGACCCTCTAGACCGCTGACCGGACCCTCAACAAGCTCACTGCTCCACGCACCCAACTCAGAACCAAAGGAAAAAGCCCATTTGTTTCCCAAGAAAACTTTGTTTATTTTTCTCTCAGTTCAGTACATTCAATTATCATTTAAGCCTTGTATTTAGTCAGGTAACCTTTTTTTATGTTAAGACTTGTTTGAAGATCTAACAGTTTTAGTCTGGAAAAAAAAACAGGAGGGGGTCCAATACTTTTTCACATCGTTTCATGAGATCGATCTAAAAAATAAAAAAAACACCCTGTACTTCCTGTAGGTGGTCCTCAACCATTATTTGCACCAAAGGCCAACTTAGTATTGACAGTAATCTTGGGGGCTGAAAAATGGACGGTTATTGGTGAGCCATAACATTATGACCACCTGCCTAATATTGTGTGGAGCCTCTATTCATATTATATCGTCTGTGGAATGCCCTCCCTGACCATCTGAGGGCTCCACAGACGACTGACACATTTAAAAAAGGACTTAAAACTTTCCTTTTTAGCAGAACCTATAACTTTAATTAACATTGCTGCTTTTTGGTCAGGTTTTTATAAAGTTATTATTTTATTTTTTATTGATGCTTTTATCTGCTTTTACTTTGTAGCACTTTGAGATTTGATCCAAATGTAAAGTGCATTATATATTAAATGTATTATTATTATTATTATTATATGAGAGGACCTTCTTCCTGCATTGCCATGCAGGATTTTCGAGTGTATTCAGAGATTGTCATGGGTCCACTCATTGGTACTTGTTATTTAGGGATAGATTTGCAAAGTACTGCTAAAATTCTTTTGACAGCAAAGCCAAGTGACTACTCCAGAATTGCAGGTCTTTTGAGGTGTTCCTGGTTTGAAATGGTTAGAACCTACCAAAGAGGTCTAAAGAAGGACAATTCATGGTCATGGGTGCCCAAGGCTCATTGGAGTGAAGGCTCATTTAGTCTGATCCCACAGAAGATCTACTGCATCACATAACTGGTGAAATAGTCGACGCAGGTTCTGGTAGAAAGGTGTCAGAACACAGAGTAACATCACAGAGTGAAAAGAGGGACCTCCACAACGTTAAGAAGGTGGTGTTAATGTTATGGCCAATCAGTGTAATATAAACATTTTTTACTCATTTATTAAGAAGTCATTTAAAGTCAAACTCCATTTTTTTATCATTTATTCAATGGTCCTTACAATAATCACTCAGTAGATCCATTTCTGAGTTCTTCTTCTCAAAGCTCACATTGCAAATTTCTACAGAACACACAGATGCAGAACTTGAAAAAAACAAACACTTTCATTGGTTGATGACTTACGGAAAAATTATTTTTACCATGTCCGAAACTTCTGGCTTTCCAGGAAATAAGAGAGAAATAGAAACCAAATGTTGACGGCGTTCTCTGCAGCCGTAGAGGTCGGAGGAGCAGAGCTGAGGAACCATGGAGAAGATGAGCATCATAGAAGAACCTGTCCAACCTCTCAAGTCATCACCTCCACTGACCCTTGAAGGTGAAGACGTCTGACAGCGGGGTGGGGGGGGGGTCACCTGTCGATGCTGCTGGTGCTGACTGGGTTCTTTGGTGTGTGCAGGTCTGTGGAGCTTAAGGAAGAGGGTTCCTGTGGTTCCTGTGGTTCTGGGTCTGATCGGTTTCATCCTGCTGATTGGAATCATCGGCCTCGCCGTCACCCGTGAGTCTGGATTTCATACGTCACCCTCCGGAGCTTTATTCTCATTTACATTCGTTATGGAGCATCGTTTTGCTTTAAAGGTGCAATCTGTGGATTTTAAGGGCCACCTATTTGAATGAATACAATAATCATAAATATTTTTTCGTTGTAAATAAGAGTCTTCGCTGTAGGAGTGATTTATTATTATAAGCCTGAAAAAATATTTCAACGGATCATTTTCAAATTTTGTGTCTCCGTTGACCTCAGTGCGAGGAAGAATTGGACTGATTTTGGGAACCGTCAGCTGTGTTTTCCCTCCACTAGGAGAGGCTTTATCTCCAAATTCTGAGTTTTGCGACCATAATCTCCTGACCATTGGTTTGATTAAGTCAGAATTTGAGCAGCATCAAGGAGATCTAACTGATATTTGTCATATTTAACTGTAATTACTCAGATTTCACTCTTTGTTTTGTTGTTTTTTCTTTACAAAAACTTCAGTTCAGTCCAGGTGTGTCTAAATTTATCACCTATGATTTGACTCAAGGAAATCCTGAGTGGGTCATGGGCGTCCGAGGCTCATTGAAGTCCGTCCGGGTCGATCCCACAGAACATCAACTGTGGTACATTTGTATTTAAATATTAGAGAGTTTGATTCATTCATGAATTAATTGCAGTGAAAGAAAAAAAGAGTTGCGGTAGATTTCTTGCTTGTTGTCTTGATATCATCTGCATTAGTATTTGCAGAACTGAAGCGGCGCCGGTTTCACTTCGGCCTCTTGTTGACATTTGTAAGAGACTGATTCAGCAGAAACGTTGATTCATCTTTCCTGACCTCGGGGTGAAGTGAGGAAACATGTTGACCCGTCATTCAGTGGAAGGAACAATCAGTTGGGTTTCTGTTTCCTGTGGTGTGTTTCAGACCGTGACTCTGTGCGGGACTCAGCTTCAGAGGTGTCGGCTCTCAGAACCGACCTGACGGAGCTTCTCCGGGCCACTGAAGACAAACTCAGTGAGACGACTGCAGAGCTGCAGAGTGAGTCTGGGTCAGACGTTCATTCAAAGAACAGAACCTTTAACTTCCTGCTTTCACTTCTCTAAACTGAAATCCCAATAACTTTATTCATTCAGAGGGAAGTGTGTCCCCGATCATAAAACTGTATCTGTCAGGGGTTGAGGAATGGTGACACCATATAGATGAGATCCTGAAGATGCAGAGTCTCCTGAATACCAGCAGAAGGTTTCCAACGTCAGGGAATTAGGTTTTCTTCAGATGGAATCCCAATAGAGTGACATCATCATGGTGACATCAGCAACTGGAACATCAATTATTTAACTTGTGCCTGACAGTGAAACTGAATCAACTGTATGAACCTGGACTGTTTCACTGTATAAACCTGGACTGTTTCACTGTAAGAACCTGGACTGTTTCACTGTATAAACCTGGACTGTTTCACTGTAAGAACCTGGACTGTTTCCCTGTATGAACCTGGACTGTTTCACTGTATAAACCTGGACTGTTTCACTGTAAGAACCTGGACTGTTTCCCTGTATGAACCTGGACTGTTTCACTGTGTGAACCTGGACTGTTTCACCGTATGAACCTGGGCTGTTTCCCTGTATGAACCTGGACTGTTTCACTGTATGAACCTGGAATGTTTCACTGTATGAACCTGGACTGTTTCACCGTATGAACCTGGGCTGTTTCATTGTGTGAACCTGGACCGCGTCTTGAGAACCAGTTTTAGACATAGTTTGGGTCTCGTGGTTCACACAGTGAAACAGTCCAGGTTCATACAGTGAAACAGTCTAAGGACAGGATGTAAAAGTCGAGATCTATTCTTTAACCTCAGAGATGGAGCCGATCATTAACAGTAACCTGAACCCTTCTAGAACCAACATGGCGGCTGTGGTGAAATAATCACTGATGTTTGGGGTTTTTTATGGACTGAGGTGAAGTTGAGCTGAAGTTCTGGACTTTTCGAAACGTTGTAGAACAGAATAACTTCTAACACTAAGAAGACCCCTCCCACTGGGGTTTCTGGTTTGGGAGTGACCTTTAGAAGGCGTATGAACAAAAGTGGTGCAGAGGGATCTGAGGGCGTGTGGCTGCTACAGATAAAAGGACGCCTGCGTTTGATTGGTCAGTAATCTGACCGCCGCCCCCTCCGGGGTAAAAAAGACTGATCCTCTTTGTCGACTCCAGCATCGAGCCGAGGTCCGCCTGCTGCTCCGGACACATGGAGGATAATCTCCAAAATGGCAGACGAGTTAAGACCGTGTCTCCGGTGGACTGCGGTCCCATCACGGCGCAGTTAATAACCAGGCGCCTCGTTTTGATGTCACATCCGGTTCCCTTTAATGTCCAAAATGCGAAACTGGTGAGAAACTGGTGATCAGAAAAATCCCAACGTCTCTGTTGTTTATGTTGATGGGAGAGTTGGTGCTAAAGGGGGGCGTTGGCAGGAGCAGGCGGTCATTGAACCACCGACCAACGGAAACCGGAACTCTAGTCAAATACTGCAGGATTTTACTGGAGTTCTGATAAGCCATCTGGTCCGGGTTCAAGGGTGAAGTTCGAGAACGGTGGTTGGGTTGGTTTTGGTTCATTGGTTGCTTTATCGTTTGGTTTTCTTGTGGCTTAGAGGTTAAGTTGTTGGTGATCCCAAGGTTGGGTTTAAAGGTTAGTTTGTTTACTAGCTGGTTTGGTAGATGATGGTTATTTGTTTGAATGTTTTTTTGTTGGTTGTTTTTTTGGATGTTATTTTGGTGGCTTATTGCTTGAGTTGTTTTGTTGTGTAGTGGTTGGTTGTTTTGTTGATTGACAGGTTTTGGGTGGACCAGTGGTTGGGTCGTTCATTGGTTGGTTTGTTGGTCCAGGTTATGTTGACAGTGGTGTTGGTTGTTGGAGGTTGGCACCCTTTAAGAGCTACCATCCTGCTTTGGTGGACTTTGATGTGGCTGCTGACAGACCAACAGAGAATCAGCTGCGGAGTCTTAAGAACTCTCTGAAGAACAACCAAAAACAGTTCTATGAGTATGCGGTCCACCAACAGGAGCTGGGTTGGTTCTGGTGAAGGTTTTATCTTCTAACAGCTCTCTAGTCCTTACCTCAAGCTTTGGTTTTTTAAGGAGGTCCAGATGATGTGGTAGGAAGTGGTGAACACATTTATTCTCATCAAAGTCCTCAGAGTCAGATGACTAAGGACCTTCAGATTCAGGTAGTCATTAAAACCAGGACGAAGCGGGTCCAGTCTGTGTCGGCTAAGTCTATTAAAGTAACCTAAGGGGGGGGGTGAGTCCAGATGAGCCTCACAGCAGCTTTGGATTTAAATATCTGAGTGCCACCATGGCTGCATGGAAGACCATAGAAGAATATGTTCTCCCTTCTGTGACATCTTCTCAGGTGATCCAGGTCTGGTTCTTCTGTCCGTCCCAAGGTCAGAGACTGACCCGATGGAATAAAACAGAGGTTTGGTCCTCTAGAGGGAAAAGTTGAAGGGTTGGTTGGTGGGTTGGCTGTTTTTTTGGTTGGTTAGTTGAGCGGTTAGCTGGTTAGGTTGCTGGTTGGTTGAATGGTTGGTTGTTGGAATGGTTGATGGTTAGTTGGTTGGTTTAATGGTTTGTTGTTGTGGGTCTGCAGCAGGATTAATCGAAAAGTTCTAAACCAAATTTCACAAAGCCACGTCGAGGGGTCGGTCAAGGATTCTAGGATTCCAACCTATAGATTTTTGCTCATTCAGAAAAAATCTCACATGATCAAATTACCCTAAAAATAATTCAGGCTCCTGATCAGATTCTTGTGGAGGAAGTTTAGAGGACGGAACTCTGGGACTGAGTGCGTCTCAACCAAACCTGAACCTGCAGGAGGATGTTTTTAACCCCGCCTAACCTCAGCAGACAGGTGGGAGATGCCTTCCTCTCCTTGTTGTTGGGGTTCGGCGTTCCTGTTTCCTGAGCAGGGGAGGAGCAGTGAACGCCCCATCTGTCTAATCCATACTCGGCTATCAGCGGGGAATATTTTCACTCCACGTAATCTGACCCTTTTACCAGATTAACACAGATTCCATCTCCCTTCACGTTTGTCGTTCAATGGCTTCTTAGTGTCCGCTCTGACACTTTGTGCCCCCACCTTCCTCCCCCCGTCTCCCTCCTCCTCCCCCCAGGTTAATGGCATCATAAAAAAAATCATGGATTTGAGAGATGATTCCTTTAAGCGCGACGGCCGACCGCTTAATCCCGCCGACATGCAGGTAGAAATCGCAGCACGCCGCTTCATCCGGAGCAGGTAAACACAGTCAGACCTGAAGTACGGAGGCCAGAACCGGCCCAAAAATGACACAAACTGAATAAAAACAAAGTAGAGGCCTACAGAAAGATCCACACAAATCGGCATCGATCCCGTCAACAGCAGCATAAATAATTAAATGTAAACGTGTAATCAGGGGTAAATATGTAGTTAAATGAATTCATCATTTAAAAAAAAAAAAAATTTATACCAGGATAATATACATTCAAATGAAAAAAAAAATAAAAAATTCCTTTTTTGCACTTATACTTTATATTTGTCTATTTTGTTCTTTGTTTTGAATCCCTGTATTTACACCGTTAAAAAGAAATATATAAAAAGCCGTTATTCTGAGGGATGAGTCTTACTTTATTATCTAAAGAGAAACATAATCTGTCGTGTGTCACATTAGAAACACAAAAATTTATATTTCATATTTAACAGCAGATTAAAGTCTTTTTTTTTTAAAGTCTTAAATAGAAATATACACGGATATAAATGTAATGTTTGTTATAAATAACCGAGCAACCGCTGAAGAAGTTTAAAATTGAGGAAAACAATTAAAAATGCTGAAAAGAAACAGAGACTCATCCTGGTTCATCTATGTGTAAAACGTTGGTGAAGCTAGAATGTCCAGTTGGTGAGATTTTCAAGACTGACATAAAAACGTTTCCACGGAAACCACAAAAAATGATGACATAATTAAAAATACAAAAATGTCTTCTTAAAATGGACGAACCCGGGAACATGAATAACGATATTTTCTCAGAGTTAAGTCACAGTGATGATTTCAGGAGCTTCACTATGTGACGCATCATCGTGACCTTCACTCAGATATATATTTAGATCAACTCTCTGTTCTCATCACAATAAAACATCTTTAAGTTCTTGCTGCGCCTTCACGTGCTTTTTTAGGTTAAAGGTCAAACAGAGACCCCACCTATCGGGATGGATTAACAGAAAATGGGTCTGAAACGTGTTTAGTTTGTTCTGTAGGTGGAGCTCTCCTCCTTCTCCTTCTTTCTTTCTCTTCTCTCTGTTCTTCTTCTCCTTCTACTTCTTTCGCCTCCTCCTCCTCCTTCTTGGCGGCTGTGGCTCAGTGGACGGAGCAGCTGTCTCCCGATCGACTGTGATCGAATGTCGAGGGGCTTCCTCGAGCAAGACCCCCGAACCCAAATGTCTCTTGCCACATGGCTCTTCAGGGCGGGGCTTGGGGATAGAAGATAGAAGTCCTCCGGGGGGGGGCTTCGAGTGGAGCAGAGAAGTTCTCCATAGTTAGGAGTTTTCCAAGCCTCTAAAAAAGGGGGCGGGGCTTTTACAACCAATTGGAGATGGATCTTCTCCCAGGTCTCATCCAGAGGTCCGACCCGGATAAAGAATCTTCTGGTGGAGTCTATGCTGTGGCACAGGCTGGTCCATAACCTCCATAATCTTCTGATTCAATCGCAAAGGTGCGATAAAACATCTTTAAGTTCTTGCTGCGATAGAGGAACCTCTAATGCGCGATAAGGACTTTCTGCTTTTAACGTTATGTCGGATGATGTTTATGTTAACGTATAACTTTTTCTGGTGCGTTTTCCTCAGATACGTTTTATTTTTATCTTCATCCCTTTTGTTTTTCTGGCAGATCTGGTCTTCCATACATCTTCTGCTGCTGGTATGTCTTCGTCGCTGGTTGTCTGCTCTCTCTCTGTGCATATCAACATGGGTGGGAGAGAGAGAGCGAGCTAGTGAGAGAGAGAGAGAGAGAGAGAGAGAGAGAGAGAGAGAGAGAGAGAGAGAGAGAGAGGACAGAGAGAGAGCGAGAGAGGGGCAGAGAGAGAGAGAGAGAGGGGCAGAGAGAGAGAGCGAGAGAGAGAGAGAGAGAGTGAGAGAGAGAGAGAGAGAGACAGAGATTGGTGGATGGTATTGTCGGGGCGCTCTTCATTCCCATCATCCTCTGGGGGACTGAGTGAGCCAAAAAACCTTCTCCCTCCCTGGAACACCTAATCCCTGGACCGAGTCCAACCAGCAGTCTCCTTGTTCTGCTCCCTCTGAGTGGAGGCAACCAGCAACATGATGTATCTACAACAACTGGACACTATGTTACAAATACAACAACTGGCAATGCAACATCACTAAAACAACAACCGGCAACACGACACGATTACAACAATGTGATGACCATGTCCAAACCTGCAACGTGTTACAAAAGCAGCAACAACCCAAAAAATCCTACTAATACATCTGGCAATATGACGTCATTACAACAACATGATATCATTGTCAACCGGCAAGGTGTTCCAAATGAAACAACCGGCAAAATATTGTCATTACAACAACTGGCAACATGATGTCATTGGAACAACAACTAGTATTCATCCATTCATTATCCGGAACGGCCTAATCCTGTTCTGGGTCGGGGGGGCTGGAGCCTATCCCAGCTGACATTGACCGAGAGCCAGCGTAGACCAAACGTCAGCAACAACAACCGGCAATGTGATGCTATCGTATCAACTGGCAATGTGTTCTGATCAACAACTTGCAAGTTGGTGTTATCAGTATAACCACTGCCGTCATGTTGCCATAACAACAAAAGGCAACGCGTTTGAATCCACCAATCAGCAACATGATGTCATTAGAACAACAACCGGCAACGGGTTCCGAATACAACAACCAGTAATGCAGAGTCATCAGCGTGACAGCGGCCACCAACGTGTCATCATATAATGTTTATCATGTTGTCCTGCTCAGACTCTATGTGTCAGGGGGCTTTGGGCCGGGGGGCCGGGGTTCTGCCCACCTCTGCTGGTTCTTGCTGAAGCGAATGGCTGCTGGGTTCTCATGAGGTTACAAAGAGAGAATAAATAGATCGGCCCCTTTATTTGTGATCTGGATCTCCTCCAGAAGTCCAGGGGTCAAACATCCATGAGGGTCTGAGGATCGGTGGACTAGCTGAAGAATGAAATATACTTTTTGTTTCTACGTGTCTCGGATGTAACTCCTGTTCGCAGTGAAGCAGAGGGGACATCACTCATGGGCGTGGTCAGAGGTGACATCATCCATTGCCTTGGCCATGGGTGACATCACTCTTGGGCGGGGTCAGAGGTAACATCACTCATGGGCGTGGTCAGCGGGGCAACACTCATGACCTCAGATGGACGATTCAACATAAGAGGAAGGGAAACAACAACCTGCGGTTGAACTTAGTGACTCTCTTCGTCGCTGAGGCATGACTAAATTACCCAGAATCCCCTGGGCCTCTGTGAGCTTGCATTTACAACACATTGCTGATTTTTGGATTTTTAACACATTGCTGGTTGTTGGATTTGGAACATGTTGCTGGTTGTTGGATTTGGAACATGTTGCTGGTTGTTGGATTTGGAACATGTTGCTGGTTGTTGGATTTGGAACATGTTGCTGGTTGTTGGAATTTGAACATGTTGCGAGGAGAAGATCTGGTCTGACCTCTCATGGAAATGCCCTCAGAGCTGCCAAGCGATCATCAGGACGCGGCCTCGGTCCCGACCCGTCATGACCAGCAGCTGTCAGCCAGCGGTTGCCGTGGACGAGCCTCAGCGATGGCGGTAGAACATGTGAGCTGTTCCGCGGACCAGGAAGGATTTCACACCCCGTCCTGATGTGTCATTCTGTTAGACCCGCCTCATAAAAGGCATCGAGACGGATGGCTTGGATGCAGCGTGGAGAGATCAGATGTCCACGCCGACCTCACGTCAGAGTCCTGATCTGTGACACCATGAGGTTCATCGCGACCAGACAGAGCGTGAACACACCGTGACCCAGAATGCACCAGGAAACGCAGAGCGACGCCTGTGACCTGTTGGTGTGTGTGCTGACGTTTTTACACGAGTCATCAAAAACAGAAATGATATTAAGATAATCCTGAGTTTGGTTTCTTGTGTCACAAGGACATCAAAGTTAAAGAGACCAAACATGTCATGACCGTCAAAGCTAACTGTGACAAAGACATCAAAGGTCGTCGAGGCCAATTGTTACCGAGACAACAAAGCCACTCAGATCATCCATCACAAGGACATCAAAGCAAATAAAAAGAAAAAAAACCATTGAAGCCACCAATGTCACGTGATACAAAGACATCGAGGCCAAGGGTCAACGAGATATTGAAGCTTTTGAGGTTAAGTGTTGCAAAGGCAAAACTTCACAAAGACATCAAAGGCACAATTACGTCATTGTTTTTCCAGTTCTTCTTCATGTATGATCCAGTTTCCTGACTCCGCCCTCAATCTGAATCCACTCCAAACTGTAACGAGTTCTTCCTCACTGTACGTCCAATCCTTCCGCCAACCTCCACGAAAATCTGGCACACAGTTCTTGTTTAACAGACACGATGAAACCATGACCTCCTCGCCCGGAGGTGTCGGAGAGGCGTCTGACAGATGTTTGGACACTTTTCTGTGATGTGAACTTTGTGACGGATCGGAGGTGATACTTTAAATCCAGTGGAGGGCTGAACCCACTCGGCTCGCCGTCAACACGTTTGAGGGGAAGAATCCAGATTGATGGTGGGAACTCTCGCTGCGGTGGCGATGATGTAAGCCCCTTCTCCCATCTTCCCACAACATCACCTCAGTTTCGGGGCGGATCAACGTGACAGTCGGCCAATATGGCTGCCAGAGCCGTTTAGAGACAGGGAAAGCCCGCTGGCAGCATGGCTCCACCCGACCGGGGAACCAGCTCCATACTGGGAGGTGTCAGGTGGCGTTAGGTCAGCCCGCTCCCCACGGGCCTGTTGGTGGAAGGTGATCTGTCAAAGCTCTGATGGGCCGCGCCAGCTGTGAGGGTTAAATAGACCATTAGAGTCCAGCAGCTGCTGCACCTCTGCAGGGTCCGGCTGCAAGAGACCAGCGCCACAGAGCAAGAGCTGTAGGCTGTGGAGGCTCGATACCGCCAGAAAAAAAAACTCCTTCATGAGACGCAGCAGCACAGACGGGCACATTTAACATTTAGAGGATCGATTTTCCCTAAGACATCAAAGCCGCAGTAGATGGATATTTTTTTTAATATTTTGAACTTGAAAATTTCAAAAATATTGTCTCATTAAAATCACATAAAGTTGAAAAAAGATTCTTTTCACAAAAAGATCAAAGTCGACCAGGTCGCCCAGGAGACAGCAGCAGTATTCAACATCTATAATAACATCTACATCTATAATATTCAGTCGAAAATAGATCATTTCATCAAAGTAAATTCTTAACAAATCCTATTAAGATAAAAAAAAAAGTAGAATTTCCGTGATGAAGTGTAGGCGGAGCTTATTGTAGCCGTCCGACTCCGCCTCCAGGTGTTGTCCTGTTGTGAATTCAGACGCGTTTTTGTTTTCAGACGTAACGATGAACACAGTCAAAAAAAGAAAAGAAAAAAGAAATCTGTCAGACTTTTGTAAGAGATGCTGTCCGATGTATAAAATGACATTAACTACGTAACGTAGCATATGTCACATGACATTACACTGATCAGATGACATAACTCATTTATCTTTCCTGTAAATACAAGTAAAATAAAACATTGACAATCTTAAGAACTTGAGGTCACTGCGGGTCACTGCGTAAGGATGAAGGTAACTGCTGTTCCTCTTTGCGCTGCAGTGAAACCGACGCGAGGGGAAGTGTCGGTTGTTGCGTCACGCGGCGAACGTTTACCTGCCAGCAGAATGACGAAACCTGCTGCTGAGTCGGCGCTCTGCCACGAGTCACAGCGCCGTTACCCAACCCCCGTTCACCAGTTCTCCTTTTCTCAGCAACAAGGTGAGAGGTACAGCCACCCGTCTGGAGGGGAACCCGTCAGACGGAGCATGTGACTGCGGTGTGTGTTTGCAGTGTGCGCAGACTGTGTGTCTATGTGGACGATTGATGACATCATTTCGAGGCCGAGGAAGGAATCTGGGCCAGAAACATGTCAGATGTTCGTTTTCATGTTAAGATGTTGGAGATCTCCGTTGTGACCCTCGCGTCCGACGCCCCCCACTACATTCTGTGGAGGTGAGGTCAGAGTTGAACGGTGAGCGCAGACATGGCAGACGATCACATGACCTCTACAGAGTTCATTCGTACACATTCGTTTATATTTTACATCAACAATTCTTCAGTTTTGCAAGAAAAATTCCAATTTTTTGTTTTTTTTTATTAAACTTAGTGGGTCAGCTGCTCCTCATGTAAACAACTTTATACTAATATTCATCATAATGATTATTTAATTTATCTTTGTGCAAATTTTCAGGTTTGCAATTAACGTTAAAAATATTTGGGATTTGAATGCAGACTTTTGCATTTTCACTTTTTTTTTAATCTGTAATCTGCATTCTATCGTTTTTAATTTAGATTTTTTTTTAATTTTCATGTCTGATCCAAAACATTTTGGTTATATTTTCACACATATTATAAATTAAATGTATTATTATTATTATTATTATTATTTATTTTTTGAAAGGTTGGTGTCAAATGTCAAATCGAAGGGTCAGCTTTTGACTTTTGACATAAAAAACGTTGTTATCATGTACAACATTACTGCAAATTGCCATAAAAAAACAGATTTAACGTCAACCTGTCGACGGTTAAATCGTGAATTTGCATAAAAATAAATTCAGATTTTTTTAAAAACCTAGAAATCAACATTATTTCGCAAATATTTACAATATTCTTTTAGCTTCTCGTTACTGTAAAAGTCAGATTATGCTCATGCTAAATGGTTAAAGGTCGTTTTTATACGAGCCAAATCTGTAATAATAATAATTAAGTAATAATAAAACTAATAATAAAACTAATAATAATAATAATAATACTTAGTTCTGATGTTAAGGTATTTTTCCGTTAATTGAAACAAAATTTTGTATTTTGATTGTAAAATTCTCCCCTGAAAAAAGATTTACACCCAAAAGAATGTTGAAATTAAATTAATTAAATTAAATCAAACCGGCGTCAGAAAGAAAAATAAATCATTTCATTTTGGAATCTTTTCTTCAAAATAATATTTTCACATTTTTCTTTCTCCATTGTTTGTATAATATATTATTGAACAAAATTTAAAATTGTATTCAAATTAGTGTTATTAATTTCAGAATCGAATGTGTCCCTAACTATATTAATAGTATATAAATATTCCACTTATTATTTATTTTCTGGAGAATAATGTTTTTGCCATGAAAAAACAGGGTCACCATGGAAACAAACTGTAATTTAAAGGGTTACGATCCGGAAATAATTGAATATTTAATTCTTCAGATCAGGACTAATGTTGGTAAAACATTTTTAACTTTTATTCAATGAAGGTTGAGAAATTTTTTTTAAGATTTAAGTATAGAATATTTTCATGAATTGGACGTTTATGTCCTAAAAGAGCACAAGAGTAAAGATTGATGAAGCTCTGGAGGTGATAGATGATGAAAATCAGTGAAATGTGTTAATTGTGAAATCATGCCATGTGACCGGTTAATGGGTGGAGCTATTGTTGTGAACTTTGTTATTCATGTTACTGGGTCTGCATGTGATGGTAAACTTTGTTATTCATGTTGTTATAAATTAAATGTATTATTATTATTATTATTATTGGGTATGACATTTGATGGTAAACTTTGTTATTCATGTTCCTGGGTCTGATATGTGATGGTAAACTTTGTTATTCCTGTTCCCGGGTCTTTTATGTGATGGTAAACTTTGTTATTCATGTTCCCGGGTCTTTTATGTGATGGTAAACTTTGTTATTCATGTTCCTGGTTCTGATGTTTGAGATGTTTGATGGTTCCTCCAGCAGGAACCGTCTCAATGGGAGAATTATTCCGCTTAAATGTGGCTCCTGTTTCATCAGAGCTGCTGTTTGTTTGTGTTTGGTCTCATCCTCTTTTTGTTTGTGTCACCTCATGCCTCCTCCCCTCCTCCTCCTCCTCCTCAGTCCAGGATCTCCTCCTCAGGCGTAAACACAGAAACAAAGAGCTCTGCTGCTCTCATTGTCTGTTCTCACAGAGACACCAGGGTTTATCCTGCAGAGATAATGTGAACATCATCGCCATCGGACACGCTCGGATCAGATCCAGGTTTGAGACCGCGACCCAGGGAGAAGGTTCTTCTGAGAGGAGACCAGGAACTGGACTGGGTTCAGATTTAGCTTCAAGTGCGAAATAAAAACATGGTTGCAAGCAGAAAGAATCAGGATCCAAGAGAGAAGTTCACTTTCTTTTAAGAGTGTGAGGTCCTGAGAGGAGATCCAAGACTCAGATCCAGACCCAGAGAGGACAGGAAGTACAGTTCAGTTATATGTCGATGAAACAAATCGACCTTCTGGGACATAACTTTCAAAGTAAAACAGGAAACAAACCACAACAACCAAGACGAGTCTCAACCAAGTCTCAGGACCCAGACCAAGTCTCAAACCAAGTCTCAGGACCTGGACCGAGTCTCAAACCAAGTCTCAGGACCCAGACCGAGTCTCAAACCGAGTTTCGGGACCCTGGCCGAGTTTCAAACTGAGTCTCGGGACCCAGAGCGAATCTCATCCGAGTCTCAGGACCTGGACCAAGTCTCAAACTGAGTCTTGGGACCCAAATGGATTGCCAAACTGAATACTGAGTATCTTAGACCTGGTCTCAGGGTCAGTCTGTTACATCATCATGATGAGGCTCTTGGTTCTAAATGAACCCGTGGACCTCCATCAAATCTCACGTACGATGACGTCATGGTGACATCACTTGGTCACACTGCTCTCTGGAGCTTTATGGACTGACTTGGTACTGCTGGACCCAAACATGACTGAACATGTCTCCGTCTGAGTGGAGGACCGTTCCTGCATCTCTACCTGCCTGAAGACTGAAGACAAGTGTCCTCAGTCCTCCGCCCTCCTCCTCCTCCTCCGCCTCCCCCCCCCTACAGCCGCCCGTCACAGACGTGGCATTGTGGGTCGGCAGATAGGCGGACAGTGTTGGCCACAGCTGCGCGGACACTGACGGCGCTGTACGCGGGCGGTCTGAAGAAGACCCCTGTGTACGCTGGACATGTTCTTACGAGAGACAATAAATCAGAGACGGGTCGCCTTCAGAGGGTCCAGGAGGACCGACTCTGAAGAGAACCTCTGTGTGCCAGAAGCTGAATCCCTGACGGATGAGCTCGTATGAGCGGCTGGCTCCAGACACCGTCGCCGTAAACCTCGATCCTACAAACCGAGTGTCCGACGGAGTCCTCTGTTTACACATGACGAAAAGAAATATTGAAGACGAGGCACAGATTCATAGAGTCAGATCGGATTCAGGGTCACAGGTGGGCGTCGGCCAGGTCGGCCAGCAGGGCCAATCAAGATCCAGTTAGCGACACGCATTAATGAGACATAGTTGTATTTATAGAGAGCGAGATTGAAGCTAAGTGCATTGTGGGAAATACCCCGTTACGTCTAGTTACGTCCGTGCTAGGACTATAAGTTATGTCTGTAGGAAGAGTCTCAGGAACCGGATTGACTGTCAAACCGAGTCTCAAGACCAATTTCGAGTCTGAAAAGTCGGGTCACCAAGTCTCAGGACCAAGATTGAGTCCGAAACGTAATCTACGGACATCAAGTGTCAAACAGCGTCTTGGGATCCGGATCAAGTGTCCAATAGAACTGGATTGAGAGTTGAACAGAGCCTAGGAACCTGAATTGACACCAAACACGGTCTCAAGACCAATGTCGAGTCTGAAACAGTCTCCAGACACAGGTTGAGTGTGGAACAGAATCTTGGGATCTGGAATAGAGTGTTGGGAGTGTTGGGAGTTGATTCTGAGACATATGTCGCTTTCACACCGGAGGTTGTTTGGTCCGCTTTAAACGAACCGGGGTTCGTTTCCTCGGATACTCCGGTACGTTTGAGGTGGTGTGAACGCACATTTGAAATCTGGTCCGCTTGAAAACGGGGGTCTCGGTTTGCTTCCAAGTGAAACGTGGTGGGTTTCGTTTGTGGTGTGACAGAAAAGCGGACCAAGCTTTAAACCAAAGGCAGGAAGTGGAGCGAAGCCCAGTGCATCATGGGACATAGATGAGATTTTCGGGACACAGGTCGAGTCCCAGACCGAGTCTCAGATCATGAACGACCAGACGGACTCAGATCCAGTTCAGGTCCGGATAGAGTCTCAGAGTCAGAGTTTCTAAGTCTCTCCTGGACCAGACAAACCTAGAACCTAGTTCCAGGTAACCAGGTAACCAGGTAACCAGGTAATGAGGTAACCAGGTAATGAGGTAACCAGGTAACCAGGTACAGGTGAAACGACAAAGGAGACAAATACCAGAAAGAACTAAAAACCTCAGTTTGAATGATAGAAATTTCTATTATGGGATGTATTGTTGTATTATGTTATGGGATGTATTGCTCTATTATATTATGGGATGTATTTTTGTAATATATTATGGGATGTATTGGTGTATTATATTATGGGATGTATTTTTGAATTATACTATGGGATGTATTGGTGTATTATATTATGGGATGTATTGGTGTATTATATTATGGGGTGTATTGGTGTATTATGTTGTTGAATGTATTTTACTATTATATTATGGGATGTATTGGTGTATTATATTATGGGATGTATTGGTGTATTATATTATGGGATGTATTGGTGTATTATTATATGGAATGTATTGGTGTATTATATTATGGGAGGTATTGGTGTATTATATTATGGGGTGTATTGGTGTATTATATTATGGGGTGTATTGGTGTATTATATTATGGGATGTATTTTTGAATTATACTATGGGATGTATTGGTGTATTATATTATGGGGTGTATTGGTGTATTATATTATGGGGTGTATTGGTGTATTATATTATGGGATGTATTGGTGTATTATATTATGGGGTGTATTGGTGTATTATTATATGGAATGTATTGGTGTATTATATTATGGGTTGTATTGGTGTATTATATTATGGGGTGTATTGGTGTATTATGTTGTTAGATGTTTTATTGTATTATGTTATGGGATGTATTGGTGCATTATATTATGGGATGTATTGGTTTATTATATTATGTAATGTGTTGGTGTATCGTATTATGGAATGTGTTGGTGTATTATATTATGGTATGTATTGGTTTATTATATTATGGGATATATTTGTGATGCAGTGCAGACCTGTGTTATTTGGTGTATCTTTCTGAATCTCAGATGTGGATTAAGTGGTCCCCCGTCAGCTCCTGTGTGTCGTATTGAAGATGAGTGCAGCATGCAAGCTTTGATAATCTTCATCCTAATGCAGAGACACCTGTCACAGCGGCAGAGTGCATCCCATAATGTCTCTGTAAGCAGATTAGGCTCCTCTAATGCCAGGTATTTCAGGAATATTCATGCAGATAAGTGCTTATGTAATGTCTCCGAGCCTCCGTGCCTTTTTGTTTCGGTCCCCCCCCCCCCTCGCCGCCGCCACCTCCGCTGACTGAGGCGCCCCGAGGCCTCCTCACCCACTCCCATTCCTCACCCACATAAAAGCCTCCCAAACACGTATACAAATCTCTTCATCAACGCCAAGCCCGCTGCTGATGTTCCTGCTCAGAGATAATCTGCCGCAGCTCCAGAAACACAATATATCATTTACATCTGATAAAAACCACAGGATCAGATATCAGACGCTCACGTCTGTCATCCTATGGGAATAAAATACACAAAAAGGTGTTCAGCTGTAGGAAATAATAGCATTAGTGCAGTATCCTGGCAGAAAAAAACTGCATACCAAGAAGCACTGATTCAATAAAGTTGATGGAATGACGTTCTGGCGTGGACCTCAGAGGAATCCTGAACTTTTTCATTCTCCATTATCGAGAACTGATTCAAGCACAACCTTGGGGGATGGGTCCGGAAATCTACACAGACTTAGAGGAACGTTCAGCCATTGCAGAGGTTTGCATCAATTTATTCACCTCCACCGAGCAGGTCAAGTTTTTGGAGGTATTCCATATCTCATCTGATCCAGAATGAGATGGAGAGTGTTGTTGGGGAGAGGGACATCTGGAATACCTTTCTTACTCCGCTGCCACCCTAACCTGACCCTGGAGAGGAAGAACGTATGAAGAACATAATGGATGATGATTATAAATATCACGTAGATGTGGAGGATTGTTTGTCAGCTGTGATAACGTGGCTTCCAGGTTCATACAGTCAAACAGTCCAGGTTCATATAGGGAAACAGTCCAGGTTCATATAGGGAAACAGTCCAGGTTCATATAGGGAAACAGTCCAGGTTCATACAGTGAAACGGTCCAGGTTCACACAGTCAAACAGTCCAGGTTCATACAGTGAATTGGTCCAGGTTCATACAGTGAAACGGTCCAGGTTCACACAGTCAAACAGTCCAGGTTCATACAGTGAAATGGTCCAGGTTCATACAGGGAAACAGTCCAGGTTCTGAGGAAGATCAGTCCGGAGCCCGAAGATCAAAAAGAATGAAACCGTGAAGCCAGAAAGCAGCGGAGGAGAGTCCAAACCTGAAAACCCTGGAGACTAAACAGAGGAATGCAAAGACAGGAAGTGTAAAGAAACCAGAACGATACAGAAAACCAGCCTTCAAAATAAAGCAGGAAACTGAAACCGTCACAGGGAGAATTTAACGTGACAGAGAATCTCAAACCCTTTCGAAGTTTAGAAACCAGTTAAAGAACCTTAAAAATGTGTAATAGGATTCTGATGGTGGACAGAAGAACTGAGACCAACATGAGAACTTAGTCCAAATATATTAAATATTGACTCGATGCTTTAAATCAATCCATCGGATTAAAAAAACAAAATACGGAAATGAAATATCTACCAAAATAGAACATTCAGTTAATAATGTGGTGTCAGTCTAAAGTTCTGTGAGGTTATATAACCGGGCCTAGAGGCCCCACAGTCCACCAGTGACGAGCCAGAGGCCTGATGGGAAAACGACCGGAGGAACGAATCGGCCAAGTTCTCAAACATCAAGCTCAGACAATCATCCGTGTCCGATTCAACGCATTTAACGCTTTGACCTTTTCAATACACAATCATCTGCTGTGCGATGGCGGGCGGCACGTGACGGCGGCTGGAAATCCCCTCCCAGAGCGGAGACACCTCTGGCAGGATGAGCCCCGACGCCCCGATCCGTCCCCGCGTTAATGTGGAACACCGGCGGAGTCACGGCGTCACCGAAAACCTCAGACCGGAGACTTGGTGACAAGCCGTTTGGTCTGAGAGAGAAATCAGATTAACTTCTTCCTGATGGGATCCGAGAGGAAGAGGAAGCAAGAAAGCCGAAGAATTTAACAAATCAAGTTATTTCACGTCAGATTCATAAATGGCCCAAAAGTGAAAGAGAGAACGTTGTGACTGAGTGCTCCTCAAATCCAATAACGGAATATAAGAATAGAGAAAACAGATCCATCAAACCAGTTTCAGAAGGTTTTTTTTTTACCCCGAGTTCAAGTTCAAAGCTGGACTAAAACAAAGAACAGACATGGAAACTTAAACATCTGGCTAAAAACACTTATTTATATAGAATTTTGGCGTTAAAATATGAAAAATCACAATTTAAATGTTGTCAAGAAGAATTTAAACCATGAAAAAGCATAAAAAAAAGGTGGTTAAAATATAGATCCGAGATATTTATGTTTGCATATAAATTATTTTTCCTGTAGAGTCGATCACAATCAAAAAGTTATGCCTGAATCATAAACCTGGATTAAACCAAAAAAAGTTTAAAGTTAACCGTCAAGATATAAATATGGGAAAAAATGTTGAAATGGGGTTTTAAAAAGTTTAGGATGTTTCAAAAATCATTTTAGCTTTTAGCTTTAACAGGATTTAATAATAATAATATATCTGTGAAACAGGTTGAGCCGTTTCCGTCATCCTGTCAGCTATTAAACAACCGGACATCGTACTTGGCTGCTAAAGAAGCAGACGTTTTACTCTGGAGGAGGTGGAGACCAAAAACGGAGCAAACAGAAGTTAAAGTTAACGTTGGACATTAAATAAAATGAAAAAAATAATAATTTAAACTGTAAGATATTATCTTAACTAGGGATTCTGAGTTTTAAACAATAAATAATGAAGAAAATTTTTTTCTTACTACTTTCCATAGATTTTAATTTTAAATATAAAAGTTCTTTCATGTTGGGGTTCAAATGTTTTTCCATCACGCGGAGTTTTGATACGAATGAGTAACGGAAGTGATTTATTACGAGAAAACGGACTATTTTTATGTGTTCCAGTTGAACAAACAACAGATTACGTTTTTGTAAACGGTCCTTTAATGTGTCCCGAGTTGCGAATAAATAAACATGAGATTTGCTCTGATTCAATCTAACTCATTGAATTTATGCTCAATAAATCATCGCGATTGGAATATCGTGACCGCTGGCTCCCAAAACATTTTATTTATATGTAATTAAAACATTAAATTAATCCTTTCTTTGCAAATATATTCAGTGGGATTTTTTTTTAACCCTTGATCTTCAAACAAACATCGACTTCCTGTCACTGACATTCAATCTGATTCATTAAATCTTCTTTTTAACACTTTTACTGACGTAACTGAAATCAGCCCTAATCATTTATATCAAATATAAAAACAATTTTTAAGAATATTTAAATACTAACTAATTTATTTAAAATATGCTATTTTCTATTAAATAGCATTTTTTTTTTGGTAATTAAATCATTGTGGGACAACTTTGACACATTATTACATTTTTTTCTATATTAGATTAAAGAAAAATTACCTTTCATCACATTAGAAGACTTAAATGTCCCCATCCTGACATTATATATATATATATGTATAATATATATATTTATTTGAGCTCTTTTACAGACTTAAATGCTTTTGATTGACGTCATAATCAAATCTGATCATAACCATTAATTATGAATTTGATGTCAGGATTTTATTTTACGATTGTAGAAAAATGTAAAAACAACAATTTTGAAGAACATGGGATAATTGATTGATTTATTTCCCCCCCCCCTTAGCGGAGTGATCAAACATTCCGTATGACGTATTATGGGATCCGAGGGTGAAATGATAAAAAAGATATTATAAATGACATTAAGAAGGAAAATAAAACGACTGTAAACTCCGACAGAAGACTTCCTGTCTCCAGGATCGGATCGTAAATCCGACAGGAAATCCATCCGTACTGAGAGTTGCTCCTGATCTACAGGAATCATGGGTACCAGCGCTGTCAGTGACTCGGGTGGCGGGGACCCGCCCCCTCCCACCGCCGCGTCGGACATCAGGGCCCCTCAGTGTGTCAGACAGGGCGGCATTGATGGACTGGTTGTGAACGGCAGCACATCTGGACGGCGCTCAACAAGCAGCTCAGTGTGATCGTCTCACTTTATGAAATCAAACGCACATTCATAACTGTCCCCGTCTCTCCTCTCACATCCAGAAAGCCTCCTGGGGGGGCGGCGAGGATCAAGTCTTTATCTGTTTGCTGCTGAGACAACATTTGTTTGTCTCCGTCTCTCGCCTCCTGAGTGAGAGCCGATGACAACGAGACGGCTGTGTGAGCCCCCCCACAGCGTACCGTCATCAGGTCTGTGTGCGACGACTGCTGCTGCAGATACGTCCTCGAAAGACGGCAGTCAGAGGTGTCCTCGTAAGACAGCAGTCAGAGGTGTCCTCGTAAGACGGCAGTCAGAGGTGTCCTCGTAAGACAGCAGTCAGTGGTTTCCTCATAAGAAAGCACTCAGAGGTGTCCTCTTCAGATATCTGTCGGAGTTGTCCTTGTGATAGGAACAGAGCTGTCCTCGTAAGATAGCGGTCAGAGTTGTCCTCGTAAGAGAGCAGTTAGAGGTGCCCTCGTAAGACAGCAGTCAGAGGTGTCCCCGTAAGACAGCACTCCGAGGTGTACCCGTTAGATAGCAGACAGAAGTGTTTTCATAAGACAGCTGTAAGAGGTGTCCTCATAAGACAGTAGTGAGAAGTGTCCTCGTCAGATAGCGTCCTGAGGTGTCCACATAAGATATCAGACAGAGGTGTCCTTGTCAGACAGCAGTCAGAGGTGTCCTTGTAAGACAGCTGTCAGAGGTGTCCTTGTAAGACAGCTGTTAGAAGTGTCCATGTAAGACAGCTGTCAGACGTGTCCCGGAAAGACGACTGTCAGAAGTGTCCTTGTAAAACAAGAACAAAGGTGTCCTCATAAGACAGCGGTCAGAGGTGTCCTTGTCAGACAGCATTCATGAGGTGTCCTTGTAAGACGGCAGTCAGATGTGTCCGCGTAACACAGCCATAAGAGTTGTCGTTGTCAGACAGCAGTCAGAGGTGCTCCCGTAAGATAGCAGTAAGAGTTGTCCTGGTAAGACAGCTGTCAGAGGTATCCTTGTCAGACAGCTGTCAGAGGCGTCCTCCTTCTTCCCAAGCCATATGTTTTTGCAGATATTAAAAATATTATATACGTCCATTTTTTTTACAGTATATATAATTTCCCAGTAAACACCCCTTTAAACAAATGTTAGAGGCAGAGATGGACAGTAACTAAGTACATTTACTCAGCTACTGTACTTAAGTACCCATTTGATATACTTGTACTTCACCTGAGCGTTTCCATTTTGAACTACTTCTACTCCACTACATTTGTCTGACAGCTGCAGTTAATAGTTGCTCCTCACGTGTCTCCAGATGTGTTGACGGGACTACCTGAAGGATTTCTGTAGGATTTTTAAATCCTTGATAATTAGCAAAGTAGTCAGATTACCTTTAACATCTTCAGCTGTAACAGTTTAATACTGCAGTGATCCAAATATCACAAATATTTTACTCAAGTAGAGGATCAGAATACTTCATCCACCACCGGTTCCGACTCGGTGTCCCTGGAGACCATGAAGTTCTCCTCTGGTCAGGGTTCTGGGCTCTGAGACTCTGTGATGTGGAAACACGAGTGCTGCAGGACTGGGAGCCGGTCCTGGTCCGGTTCAGCCCGTGGGCTTGCTCTCTCAAGACCGATGTGCATCTACACTAGCACTGCTGACGGGGGGGGTCAGGGGTCGCCTGGAGGTAAGAGTGTCGTCTAGATTTGATTTCCCCCCATGTCGATCTGAGAACCGCTCCACAGGGTCCGGATCAGTGGATCCTTCGTGATCCGATCCGAGACTGGTTTAACCCGGTGCCTCACTTCATCATAGACTCAGAGAAATGGACCGATCCATTTCTTCAGAAAGTCATAAAATGTTATGTGATAATATTATATCACACTTTTACTGACTTCCTGTTTTTAACTGACGTCAGTCCTCATGAAAACGATCAGATATTGATTCTCTGTCAGGATTTTAACCCTCTCACAAAAAAATTAGGATGAAAGGACATTATTTTCCGTCAAAAAAAAAAGAATCATAAATAAAGAATAAGAATAAAAAATAAGAAAAATGTTTTTTAAAAAGAAAAATAATAATTGTTTTTATAACTAAACCAGTCCGGATCATAACTATCAGATTATTTTCTGGATTTTAAACCTCTAAAAAAACTCCCATGATGACCCGGTATTGATTTGAATTACAAAAATTATGATGAAATGAAAATAGATTTTTTTTTTACAAATAAATAAAAATAATTTCTTGTAACTCTCAAGAAAAAAAAATGTCTTTTATTAAAATTAAAAAAAATTTTTTTTTCCCTACACTTTTCCTGAATCAATATTTTTAACTAAACCAATCTGGGTCAGAACTATCAAATATTGATTTTAAAAATTTAAAAAAAAAATCCTTTAAAATCCGGCTATAGTGAATCCGTGAAATTGGCGCCTCCAGTGAGAAAAATGTAAAAAAAAAGAAAGAAAGAAGCATTTTCCAGAAGTTCCCAGACCGAAATCCCGACTTCATGGAATGCGTGATTATAATTATTTTTCTTTCTGTGACGCCAGTTTGATCAAATGTCAATGGGAACATTTTTCTTCCAAACACATTGTGAAGATAAATCTTGTTTACACAGTGGAACATTGAAAGATTCCAAAGAATACACAACTATTCCAAAACTCAAACCAATAATTTCATTATTGCAGCAAAAAACCTTTTATATATATAATATATATATATATTATATATATATATATATAGTATATATATATAAAATTAATTGAAAAGGCAAAAATGTCACTAAAGACGCCAAAAGATGATCAGATACACCGGCTTGGCGACGAGAAGTCTTTGGGATGAGTCATGGATCTCCAGTTCTTGACGAGATCTGGACTCACTCAGAACTCGATACTGAACCCGGTAAAATATCCCAGAACAGGGCGTGAGCCTGAGGTGGAGACGAGCGCCGACTGCTGCCAGGTAGACAAACAGGAAGTGTGTAAAATCAACTGAAAGACATTTGATGAAATGAGGCTCATTAGAGCAACGAGGAGGAGGAGGAGGAGGAGGAGGAGCTCGTTAACATCCAGGCGCGGTCTGTGCGCTCGGCTGCTTCACTTAATTAGAGGAAGAGATTAACATCAGTTCAGGAGCTCCGCCTTCGAGATGTGAGGCGGGCCGCCGTAACAGGTCTGATGAACCCGTCATGCGAGGCGAGCGCTGCTTTTCACGGCGTCGCCAGATTCATAGATTCGCTTCCTGGCCAAGGGTGAGAGAGCGCTGTCACAGTAAGAGCCGTCGTCAGCCATCTTGTCCTCAGAGGTCAGAGGTCAGACAGACGATGACATCAGCGCTCAGTGGAAACCATCAGTCAGAGCTCTGACCTCATCACCAGCACATTAAACAGGAAGTAGAGAATCCTTCCCCAGAATAAAACATGTTTACTTAAATGGACTAAATAAAGTAGAAACAACAACTTAAAAATAAACAAAAAACTGGGAAAATAAACGTTTATTCAAACAGCGGTACCACCAAAATGTAAACCCGGGTCTGACTTTTCATACCTTACACTCACACAGCATAATTATTCAAATAATATTTGTCACTTGAGGACAGGCGCCACCACCTGTCCAGCAGGTGATGCAGCAGACAGATGTTAAACACTGAGGAGGAAAAAGACAAGAAGACACAGGCGAAACTAATGAGGGGTAATAAAATAGAACCTCAAACGGGCAAAGTCATCAGAGGGGCAGCTGGATCCAAGATCCCCGATTCAAGACCGAAGACTTTTAAAACATCCACAAAGACGAGATTGACAGGTGAGAGGAGAGAAGGAAAATGAGACACAGGTGAAACAAATTAGTTCAATGAAATACATTTTTTGTGTTTTGGGTGGACTGTTCCTTTAAAAAAAAAAAAATAGATTAGGGGGTTGTCATTTCTGTTGGGCATGTAAAAAAAAAAAATCCGAAAATGCGTGCGGGGCGAGGGGTGGCGGGGGACAGTAAATCCAAAATGTACAAAAAAATAAAAGCCTATTAGTGGAGGGAAACATTTTGATCTATCAGATTGCAAATACAAACAATGTCAACACCCAAACACATCTGTTGGAGCTTATCTCCTCCTGCTGCACTTAATATGCTCCTAATGCGCCCGCCGCGCCGCCGTCCACTTCCACCGCGCCGCCGTCCACTATTTATACCTTCCTTCTGCTGCAGACCGCGTCCCACTCAGACTGGATTTGGAGCGTTTAAGCTGCTCGACGTGAGCTCACCTCACAGACCTGCTCCCTGATACGTCTGCTCTACCGGTCCGAGTGGATAAACACTCAGGATTTATGACAGCGGAACCAGGGGCCCGCGGCGGCCCGTTCAGCCCGCCCACGCAAACTCAAACATCTTCAATTAATTAGCGAGCGTGCCAAGATGCCGAGGGTCCAAACAGAAGAGGGGGTTTCATCATCATCATCATCATCATCGTCGTCGTCGTCGTCGTAATCATGGCAGCGGCCCGTGGGCCTGAACTGATACCTGAACACGGTCTGCTGGCTGCGGCTCAAACACTCAGAGGATTTTCATTTCAGGCCGTAAGAGGCTTTCATATTTTTTACACTAATACCAGATTTAAAAGGTAGAAAAAAACAAAAAAAACGATCTGCTGCCAGTGTTCACCTGATGATGTCATCAAGAGCCAAAACAAACTGGGGCATGATGGGAGAATCTGTCCGGCCGGTGGATTTGATCTCTTCAGATATGAATTAAGGTATTTATTATACATTTGGCGTTGGCATAACAACCGGTTGGTGTAACAACCAGTTGGTGTGACAACCGGTTGGTGTAACAACCGGTTGGTGTAACAACCGGTTGGTGTAGCTACACCAACACCCACTAAAACTGTTTTTACACATTTCCGCCTTTTCATGTCTTTATATTTCCTTAAAATGTTTTTATTTTATTCACTTTTTTAATGTTTCATAATAATTTATAATAATAATAATTCCTTTTTTAATTTGTTGATCGTGTCTGTAACTGTTTTTTTCCCCCCCAAAACAATTGTTCTCCTGTGAGATCTAATAATGGTAATAATACATTTTTATGATGTATTCTTAGTAAAAAACAGTCTTTTTGTGGATTTTCCCGGGAGGAATCTTCGTCCGCTGTGGTTCCGCTAAAGTCTTATTCTTCTTATTGTTTCCTGGAAAGGTGACTTTGTGGAGATGCGAGCTTTTCGTCTGGAGACAAACATCGACAAATAAATAAAAACAGATAAATAAACATGAAATGTGCCTGTTGGGGTTTCCAGGTCGGACAAAAAGGCTTCCTTACTTTATGAGGTGATGAACGCCGCCACCGACGCGTCAGACGCACAAGCTGCTCCCAAATCAGATTAGAAGAAATGGGGCAACATCCACCCCCCCTCACACAGGCAAACACACACACACACAGGCAAACACACACACACACACACACAAACACACAAACACACACACACACAGTCCACCCCAGAGAGTCAGACACTCACACAACAGGAAACTCACAAATATTAAAATACATCCAAATACACCCAGTTACAACAACTACATACACACACACACACGCACACACACACACACACACACGCACACACACACACACATAGAAAGAAATATACACACCAGTACAATACCAATACATAGAAATATACCCCTTGGGAAACTACTAAATACACAAATATAAATACATTCAAATACACACACAACTATGAGGAAGAGGAGGAGGCTAACCGTCAGGCTACCTTTCTGTCCGGAGAACGACCGCTCCACTCACAGCTGCCCCGGGCTACCAGGCTTGGTATTAGGCTAACTAGCTGGTTACCTGCCAGGCTAGCTACCATGTTGATTAGCTGGCTAAATATCAGGCTTACTACAAGGCTTAGTATTAGGCTAACTACTTGGCTAACTGCCAGGCTAGCTACCAGGTTTACTATCAGGCTAACAGCCAGGCTAACTACCAAACTGAATATTAGGCTACCACAAAGCTAACCGCCAGGCTAACTACCTGGGAAAATAGCCAACCTCTAAGCACACACTTTACACAACAAATGAAATAAACAACATAATTATAAGTCATGGTGTGTAAACATAATGTGTGTTGGATTCTTTACGTCGTCAGACTGAATAAAAATGAACAAATGAATCTCATCCATCAGTAAGGAATGACACAATAAATATACTAGATAAAAAAAACATTTACCCTCATGATGATGTCATGCTCCACTCTGATTGGCTAACGGTGAGCGGTCCTGTGATGCGATTGGCCGAGAGCGTAGCAAGCCCTCTGATGATGAACGCTCAAAGTTGTGAGCGTATGACACGGCGAGCCGGCTGCTCGCTCCAACGATGATGATCATTGAGAGATCATTAGAGATGGATCAAAGGGAATGTGCAGCTCATTTACATAATGACAGTGACAGGAAAGACAGCAGCTGCATTATTCATGAGGAGGCGGGGCCAGAACGCGTTCCATTTAACCATCACCCTTTTTCCTCGTCGTGATTAACAGATTAATTAACGTGGAATCAGATCCCGTTGGCGGCTCATATGTTTTTGATGATATCACGTCCTGACGAGGCGTTTCATAATCAGGGAGTTGACAGTGATGACCTCATTAAAGCATCGGCGTCCAATCAGAGCCGTTCTCCTCTAAAACAACTAAATGCTTCAGATGTTTGTTCAGCGAACCATGAAAAATAAGGTACAATAAGTAATTAACTAACTACTATAGTAAATAACGTGCTAATTTCAACACTTGTCACTTAGGTGTCTCAGACAATTAGTGGCTGGCTGTGTTGTGGGTAGGAAAATGCTAAGCTAACATCATCAGACACTGAAAAAAAGCACAGTTATCTCCAACAAAAAGGAGTGAATTAATGATATGATGACGTCATGAAGTTGTCTCATTTAAAGTCTAATGCTAATGTTAGCATGTCTGCATGTAACGTTAGTGGCAGCTAGCTAATGTAAGCTGCAGCACGAGCCGCAGATGGGCTAACGTTAGCTGGCTGCCGCTCATATGAGCACATCTATAGCCAATGCTACAGATAACTTTAGCAGTAGCACTGGCTGCAGAAATGCTAATGTTAGCAGTACTTTAAATGTTTCTATTAGACATTATGTTCTCTTCTAACCAAAAGATGACTTTTGCGCTACATGGATGTTTGGGCCAGACGTTGTGTCAGACCTCGTCACCTCGTCTTCATCAGACATTCAGAAACAGGATCACATGTTGAAAAGCTGACATCAGTTAAAGTTTACGGTCGGGGGGTTTCTGCAGATGAAAAAAGAGAACACGTCCTCATTAGCATCTCTCTGCATGTTAATGTCTCATAGAGGGCTTCTGAATATTCATGCATGCTGCTCACCGGCGCCCCCCAGGGGACGGGTTCAGGGGCCCTCCGAAATCTTCTCGAACACAGAGTCTGGAAAATTACGGCAGGAAAAGAAAAGTTTCTGCTAGCGATGAATCAAAAAAGGATTTCATTTCACAACTGTTTGGTTTCTCCTCAGGTCTGGTTCTGGATCTCGGGAGGTTTCGTCCATGCTTTTATTTTCCTAATGCTGACACAGCAGTTCATCTGAGAGCATTTTATTTTGAAGAGGTGTTTCAGCCTAATGTAAAGAGGAGCAACTGAGGAGGAGAGATGACCTCCTGGAATCTCTCTGGGAACGCTGACACACAATCTCACGCTGTTCTCACAATCTGCTCATCATCCAGGAGCCACTTCCTGTCTCATCCCTCTCACAGGAAGTCCTGACCCCTCAAGGTGCTTCAGGACAGAGGCGCCTGGGACCCTCATCATGTTATTTATACATTCAGAGCTCAACACACTCCTCTCCCACACTGCAACGCTGCTCTGACATCATCAGCGTTCCTGTCAGACAGGGAGCGAGAGAAAATATGGGAGGAGCCAATTTGTAGTCTTTGTTTACAGAATGAAAGTAAATAAACTGAGAAGAGGACACGTAAACAATCCAGAGATAGCAAATATATAAAAGCTGTTTCACCGTGTGAACCTGGACTGTTTCACTGTGTGAACCTGGACTATTTCACCGTGTGAACCTGGACTGTTTCACCGTGTGAACCTGGACTGTTTCAGCATGTGAACCTGGACTGTTTCAGCGTGTGAACCTGGACTGTTTCACTGTATGAACCTGGACTATTTCACCGTGTGAACCTGGACTGTTTCACCGTGTGAACCTGGACTGTTTCAGCGTGTGAACCTGGACTGTTTCACTGTATGAACCTGGACTATTTCACTGTATGAACCTGGACTGTTTCACTGTATGAACCTGGACTGTTTCACTGTGTGAACCTGGACTGTTTCACCGTATGAACCTGGACTGTTTCACTGTGTGAACCTGGACTGTTTCACCGTATGAACCTGGACTGTTTCACTGTGTGAACCTGGACTGTTTCAGTGTATGTTCTATTTGCATTTCAGACATAAACATCATTTGATACATTTTTTTCCCGATTTACTTTATTTAGTACAGTAAAAAAAGTCCCAAATACTTTTTTCCTTCTTATATTCGTGCGGCCTATGAAGAGAAAAGCCGTGAATGAACATTTATCGATCATCAGTCTCATCATGATGTCATAATCAAAGCATTTATCTTTCAAATATTATGCCGTAAAATGACATTTTCCTCCCGGGCGTTTATGCCGACTCATCCTTCACATCTCTCGTTTGTGGCTTTTCAACTTTCTCTCCACATTTCAGGGTTTTAATGTGACTTTCTTTGGATTTATGTTTTTGTTTATTTGCTGTTTTTGTTTTCTTTGGACACAAACGCTAATGCGATGCGGTGTGTTCGCTGTCACGTTGCCGACGTGTAAAATCTCATTTCTGTCCTCAGTCTGTTTGTATATCGCTTCATGTTTCTCTCTCTCTGTGTGTGTGTGAGTATGTGTGTGTGTCCGGTGTGTGCGTGTGTGTGTGTGCGTGTGTGTGTATCATGACTCCACATCCTGGACTCCTTGCTGGGGGAGGAAAAATAAATATAAGACTCCGAAAACGCATCTGGGATCCGAGGCAGGAATGCAACGAGGGCATGGGAACATCACCCCCCACCTCCCCCTACTCACACACACGCGCACACACACACACACATATCCACACACACACACACATTCATCACAAAGCCAAGTTCAAACACTCCTGCTGTGAAGCATCACAGATATCTCTGTCAGCGAGCGAACGTTTGGTTTATATATGGTTTACACACGATTAGCCATAACATTATGACCGCTGACAGGTGAATGACACCAATTATGTGGTTTGGTGAAAACATTTTATTCTTAAGTTGATGTTGGAAGGAGGAAAAAGGGACAAGATTGAGGATCCTCACGACTCTCAGGTTCTGAGGACTGGGTCAGAACATCTCCAGCAATAACGAGAGTAAAGTTTTACAGCGTGATCCCGGCTTTAAGGAAGGAGAACCAAGGTCAGTCATGGTCGTGGGGAGTGAAAGTGAAATCGCAAATAGTTTGGAATATTTTAAGAACATTTCTAATAATGATAAACAAAACAATATTTTCTGTTTTCAATTTTTCTCCAATTCCCCCCCAAAAATTGCATTTCATTACATATTTTAATAATATATAATATGCATTAAAAAATAAGATGAATATTTAATTATCTATTTTCATATATTTAAAAAAAATAGCATCTACTTCCACGATAAACGTTTTCTTTTTACGATTTAAAACAAATATTTTGTTTGTTGTTTTTCAACCAGTATATATATTAAAATAATAAATATTTAAAATGTCCTTGTTCTTATTTTGACAAGTGGATGATTAAAGGTGATAAAAAAAATGTTAAATATAACACATTTATTTCCCGCTTTTTTTTTTTTGCCTGACAGTAAAGATGTAGAATCAGGTGAAGTTCAAGTTTCTGCATCTTCATGTCATGTTAAAACAGAAATTCTGCAATCCATCAAAACACGGCGGGATTTATCCCGAGAAAGGTTCCCCTTCTCTACCCGACCCTGCTGGTCAGAATCCCCGGCGCTGTGCTGGAGGATTTGAGGTCCTCAGACAAGGTGCAGGATTACCGCGGAGGTTTTATGTTCTTAATCAGGGGACAGATGTTCCTTCCCGCGTGGCGGCAGCTGGACCCCCGACAGGACGGATTGAGAGCCGGACGCCACCTTTATGTTTGAGGTGGGACGTCCCTGATAATCCGGCGCAGACAGGAGGAGCAGCTGCTGACGGACATTTCAGTCCCTCAAGATTATCCCCTGCAGGAGGTTCACCTCCAGCAGCAGCAGGAGAACGATGTTGAACTTTCCAACCGGAGGTTAGCTCCGCCCCTTCTAAACAGCCATGTTATCTCCCTAAACCTTAACATGGAAACGTGAATTAATGATTACATTTCCCTTAAGACTCTGGACTTTGGTGTCTAGACTGGCTTTCCTGAAATCCCACTTTGGGTCTGGGGTCATTTTGGATGGTTCCAGATTTCAGAATGGGCGGAGCGATAAAATGCTCAAGTAATCCTGTCTTCATTTATCTCCCGTGTTCTCACTTTTCCAAATGTATTGCATGGCATCAAACGCATCTCAACGCATCGAGAGCATCGCGACAGATTGTAAAACCCGCCTCGCCACGAGCGAGAGGCGATGGAGAAATACACCAGGGAGTCGCTGGCAGCAGGTATCAAACGTTCCTCCTCCTCGGCCTTCTCTCGCCAAAGAGAGATTAGACCGAGGGTCCGTGCGGAGGCTACTGTGGCTTCAACAACATTCAGAACAACGTGAAGAACAAGAATCCATGACGCATTACAATGCATCGCAACATATCGCAGCACAATGCAACACGTCACAACGCAGAGCATCAGATCGCAGCAACGTATCGAATGTATCACAACGAATTGCAATGGATGGTATTGAAGTTCAACGCATCGTCATGCAACGTATCAAATCGATCAAAACACATTTCATCGCAACGTATCAAATGCTTTCGCAACACATCGCATCGCATCGTATCACACTGCCACGCAACCAGACAAATGCATCGCAACACATCGTGACTCACCGTATCATATGCTTCACAACGCAACACATCGCATTGCATCGCTTTGCATTGCATCGCATCACAATGCATCGCAAGACATCGAAACGCAACGTATCAAATGCAACAAATTCCTTGCAACATATTGCCTCAAATTGCACCGATTGCATTGAAGTCGTGTCTTAGAACACGCCTCTAGATGATTATTGACTCCTTTAAGTAGAGCTGTTCCCACCACCAACGCTACTCTGGATAATCTGAAGAAGATGGATTGGTGGATGGATGGATGGGTGGATGGATGGATGGATGGATGGATTGATAGGTGGATGGATGGATGGATGGTTGGATGGATGGATGGTTTGATGGATGGATGGATGGATAGGTGGATGGGTGGATGGATGGATGGGTGGATGGATGGTTGGATGGATGGATGGGTGGATGGTTTGATGGATGGATGGATGGATAGGTGGATGGGTGGATGGATGGATGGGTGGATGGATGGATGGATGGGTGGATGGGTGGATGGACCTTTACCAGTTGGTCTGTTTTTTTAATCTTTGATCGCCCTGACTGATCTCATCTAATTTTTCCGTTTAGTTTGGGCCGGTCCGTCAGCCAACCTCCAACAGGACTTCTAACCGGACCTTTTACCGGTCGGACTCCCCCTGATCACGGCAGCATGTTTGGGATGGATCGGAGGTTTAGGGGCATTATTGACATTTCCTTCAAATTGGATAATTGCTGGCTGTCGCGAGCGAAGCGTTCCGACGAGCCCACACAGTTTGGCTTCCACTTCTCTCTCTCTCCGCTGCTCAGCTCTAAATTACGGGTTGTCGCCGTAATTCTGCCCCTCGCTGCGGAGAGGAGTGTAATTTTGGACCGTGTTGACTGAGAGCCAGAGAGCGCTGGCTTTATTGTTGATGGTTATCGCCGAGACACGTCAGAGGAAAGATGGAACTTTTCGAAAACCCCTCCTTTCACATTTGTAGCTTGAGTCTTCAGGCCGAACCGGGCTAACCTCAGATCTGTCGGGTCCGATTGGTTTCAGAACATCTGGTGTTGAACGCCGGTTTCGCTTTGCTTTCCTAAGAGCGTAGAGTTTGACTGATGTGTTTTGTTGTAGTTATCGGGTCTCAGTTCTTAGAGCCCCCAGGAATGTTTAGACACCGGAATGGAACCTCAGAATGATTGCTGAGCCTAAAGAAATGAAGAACTGTTCTTGGACCAGCGGATCAAACTTTTTGTCCCCGGTCCTCATGAACAAGAACTCAAGATCCAGTTGAGCTGAGATGAGTTTCTCTTTTGCAGATGATGTGGTTTTTGTAGAACTTTTTGAAGAACTTGAGCAGTTTGAAGATAAGAAACTCCATGTCGGAGGTTCTGGTTTGCTCTATCCTGGTTGCTGGTGAGTCGTTGCACCAGGTGAAGGACTTCAGGTATCATGTGGTCTTGCTCAAGATGGACAGGAAAGCCATCAGGATGAAACCCTTGCCTAGAGTCAGGCTGAAGTGGTTCAACATCTGGCCCTTCTTGGCGCCTCCTGCTGGAGACTGTCCAGGTAGAAGACCCCATTGAAGACACAGAACTATCTGGGGGGGATTACAGATGTGATCTGGATTGGGAACTCCTCAGGTTCTTGCAAGTTGAACTGGAAAGTATTGTTGGAGCATCTGGTGAAAAGGAGGGTCAGGACTGGCGGACGATGTGGAGACACAGGTGTAAACCGATGGACCTGGATCCATAAATGAGCCGGTGTTAACAGACTTAGTGGAGTTGCTGGATCTGTATCTGCTGGATTCCAGTCTTAAATTCCAGACTGGTCCGGCTTTCCTGCCAGGATGGATCCACATGTTCCCACTTGTGACAAACACAACTCATATAATCAGCACAATCCCTCCAGAGAACCCGGTTGAGTGAGTCCAGGTCCCAGAGCCAAACCACAGACTGCAGGAACAGATCCAGACCCGGTCCAGGACTCCGTGTCTGAAACTATGTGGTCAGATTCAACAGCGAGAAGCTGAATAAATAAACTGTCAGAGTGAGACGCTGCCCAATCCGAGATATTTAAAGGTGTTGTTAGTGAGAACAACTGGATCAGAACCCGACTCCATGAAGAAAAACATTTACGGTTCCAGAACTGAAGGAATTCAATTGAATTTAAATTAATAAAATAATGGTTCGGAAACATTCACTGATCCCACTTTGCTGGTTTCCTGTGTTTTGAACGGGAACAGGAAACTAATTTAATTAACTTAATGCTATCGCTCTAGCTAGCTAGTTAAGGAGTTAAGCCTTAAAAGAAGCTCCCCCTTCTGGTAGACTAATAAGGCAAAAATTTGAAGACGGAATTATGCAACCAGTAAAGGACGTTAGCTTGATGCTAGATGACACTTTTGCCTACTTGGAATGTAGCTTGATAAGTAGCAGGCTACCTGACTAGCATAGTCGTCTGCATTTTCTGTCATTGATTGAGGCAGACAATTTTACGATTAATAGTGATGATTTTTTTTGCTTGATAGATAATATACTCACTTTCATACTATTAGCGTTTTTTATCTCAACATGTAGCTTTTTTACTAGAGCAGTTAGCTTCATGTTAGCACAGGGCTAGAGGTAGGCTAGGTGAGAGATTAAATGTTGGTAACTTAATGACAGTGAAAAAACAAAATACTTTATTTGGTGTCAAGCTTGGCGTTTAGCATAATGGTTGTTTTCAGTTTTTACCACTAACACTGAAGTTAGCTCAATAATGAGCATGCTAGCTCACTAGCTAGGGTATTGTCTTGATTAGCTTAGAGTCTTAATTGAGGCTTGAATGCCACGACATTTTGAAACAACTCTTATGCAGGTTTGGCTGCTGCATTTGTTGCTAATATGAATATCATTTCAAAGGTACTTAGCACTGAAGTTAGCTCATGATATAAACTCTAGCTTATGAGCTTGATAATTAAGTCTATTTTTGCACCGCCAACCGAAAGTCACCAAAAAATAAATCTTGAACAATTTTTCAATCAAAAGTGACAGCCGGCTAGTAATTCAATTTTCTTCATAAATAACTTACCAGATTACATGCTAATACAATATTTAGCTTGACACGTAGCATGATTGGCAGAGTAGTTAGCTTCATGCCACCCTATAGCTTTGGAATATAAAAGTTTCTTTCAAAACTCTTAAATTGGCCTCTATTTTGGTAATAAACTCGATGCTACTTTGAACTTTCACCCCCTTAGTAATGTACTTGGCTCGCTAAGTAGCGTGTTAGCCCACTAGCTAGGGGTGGAATTTGGCTTAACATCTTGAAATATGAGTTTTGGATGCTCTTTGTGGATTCTAACCACTGCAGACCAAGAACATCCAATTCTGGAGATGTTCTGATCTGATGTTCTGATCCAGTCCTCCAGTGGTCACACGTCTTTGTCAAAGTCTCTCCGTCGATTATGTTTGTCCATTTTTCCTGTTCCAACATTAATATATCCCAACCCACTGACAGGAAACCATAGTAACCCGATCATCAATTTTAAGTTGCGTCTGACTTCAACTGTCGTTGGTTGTAATGTTATGGCTCACCAGAGTATTTATATATTATTGATTAATGTTTTGTCCCGTTCTGCAACAATTGCGGTTTCAGGCGTGACAGGCTGTACGTGAAGTTCCTTCTTCTTCTGCTCTGTGAGTTTATGAAATCAGTATTCAGTGCGTCCAACGGGTCCGATGTTATCGTGGTCAATTAAAGCCTCGCAGAAGAAGAAGAAGAAGAAGAAGTCCTGACACAGACAGAAAACGAGGAGCGGAGTCGGCGGAGCGGAACGCTAATGTCTAATTGGAATATATGAATGTTTGTTGTCCGGCGGCGGATTAAGGCAGTCTCAGAGGTCACATGTCCGACCCACCAGCGCCGCTCGCTCTCACTTCTCTAATTAATTCTGCAGAAAACAAGAAAAAGTAGAATAAATATAACAGATGAACTACGGCAAAACATCCGCTCACGTTAATGTCCGACGGAGACGCCACGAGTTGTCGCTCCGCTTCACTGACGGGTCCGGGGATAAAAAAAAATATCAGAACCTCAAATAAAACACAGATGGATCTGATATGTGGTTTACGCAGTTCAATGCAGCGGAGTTCACTGGTGTGTGTGTAGGCGCGTGGCCCAGTACAGGAGAGCCAGATCATCAGAACCAGAATATGGCCCAGTACAGGGGAGTCAGCTCACCAGGACAGGACTCACAAGCTCACTTGAATCTGAAGGACGAGGGACAGTCTTTCGAGGAGAACAAGGTTCACATTCTGGACGGAGGGGATCGATGGTTTGAGAGAGGAGTGAAGGAAACCGTCAATCAAATCAAAACTGGACCCACATGATACTAATGACCCACGTGATACGGCAGCAGACAATCAAGACCCCTCGGTCCCCGACGACTCCTGATGACTCAGAACCCCCCTCATTAGTTATGCATGACCAAACGCCAACGACCCCCCCATGTACAAAACTTCTACTGGAGGTACAACATCCATCCCTCTAATGACAAGAATTCTGGACGCGCGAAAAAGATAAAGACGTCACATCAAAGAGGGGCGTTGGTGTCCTTTACTATGACACTTTGATTCATCGTCATGTTGATGCATTTATGCATAATTATGTCACTGCATGACTTGATGCTTGGTTATATCGTTGCGTTGGTGCTTCTTTATGTCGATGCGTTGATGCAGCGTTATGTCCATGCGTTGATATATCGTTATGTCCATGCGTTGATGCGTGGTTATGTCGATGCGTTGTTATGTCGATGCGTTGATGCGTGGTTATGTCAATGCGTTGATGCGTGGTTATGTCCATGCGTTGTTACGTCGATGCTTTGATGCGTGGTTATGTCCATGCGTTGTTACGTCGATGCGTTGATGCGTGGTTATGTCGATGCGTTGATGCGTGGTTATGTCGATGCGTGGTTATGTCGATGCGTTGTTACGTCGATGCGTTGTTACGTCGATGCGTTGATGCGTTGTTACGTCGATGCGTTGATGCGTGGTTATGTCGATGCGTTGATGCGTGGTTATGTCGATGCGTTGATGCGTGGTTATGTCCATGCGTTGTTACGTCGATGCTTTGATGCGTGGTTATGTCCATGCGTTGTTACGTCGATGCGTTGATGCGTTGTTACGTCGATGCGTTGATGCGTTGTTACGTCGATGCGTTGTTACGTCGATGCGTTGATGCGTGGTTATGTCTATGCGTTGTTACGTCGATGTGTTGATGCGTTGTTACGTCGATGCGTTGATGCGTGGTTATGTCGATGCGTTGATGCGTTGTTACGTCGATGCGTTGATGCGTTGTTACGTCGATGCGTTGATGCGTGGTTATGTCGATGCGTGGTTATGTCGATGCGTTGTTATGTCGATGCGTTGATGCGTGGTTATGTCCCTGCGTTGAAGCGTTGATGTCTTGATGCATCGTCGTGTCTCTGCGTCCAACAAAAGTGGACCTGGCAGAACTGGATCCTCCCTGCAGCGTCTCCTTCAGAATAAAGTCTCAATTGACTAGTTCTGGCTCAGGAAACGGTTCCTCCGATGGTGAGAAAAATAGTTTTGGACACAAACAATTTTGTGTCCAAACAATTGTTGTTGTTTTGTCTCAGCGAGACTCTTCCTGCCCCCCCCCCCTCCTGGTCTCAGACCCGCTCCAAGACCAGAACCACGGACATACAATAAGCTCCTGATTAGAAACAATGACGCCACTGCTGTGTCAACTCTGAGACGCCGTGGCAACCCTCTCTGACAGGAAGTTTATTTTCTCAGGCCTTTAAGAATATTAATAACCACGAGGCGGCGGCTGCCAAGTTCCTCTGGCGAGGGTTCAGACCCAGGCGGCGATGGGGGCTCGCAGTCAGGATGTAATGTAAGCAGCAGATAAACGTCTGTTTGTGCTGCGGATCATAATTAGCTGCCGGCTCAACAGTTTGATGATAATTGTTTCTGAGATGAGCCAGGAGCTGCTGGACCGCTGCCAGATCAGGGTCCTCCTCAAGAATTCTGGGTCCTGGTGAAACGGCCACACATCGGGGTCTCGAGTCCGTTTAGGGAGACTCCCCTCTGTTTGACGACATTTAAGGCCGGGCGGCGCAATTTATAACAGCATCAAAGGTATTAGCAATTATCAGAAGTTTATTTCACTTTTTCAACCAACCAGGTTCATCAGGAGGACAAACATGCAGCCATCAGCCAAAACATTATGACCACCTGCCTCATACCGTGAAGATCCTCTGAAGGTTTGCTGTCAAATCCGGTACCGAGACGTTAGCAGCAGGTCCTCGAGTCTTGGACTTGGTCTGCAGCAATGTCATCCCAACATCACAGAACATCTCCAGACCTGCAGTTCTGGAGATTTTCTGATCCAGTTCCCCATACATCACAATCCGGTCCTTGTCAAAATCTCTCAGATCCTCATTTCTACTGCATCCAATGTCACCTTCAGGATAAAATGTTCACCAGCTGCCGGATATATCCGACAGGTAACCATGGTAACCGGAAAATCCCCGTTCCTCCGACTTCATCCGTCAGTGGTTATAATGTTCTGGCTGATTGGGGTGGCCTCTGGAGATCTATCTGTGTTTGATGAAAATTTGAAGCTGTGAAATGAATTCCGGTGTAACAGTTCCATTTAAAGAATGAAAGAAGCTTTTGTCGCGCATTCCACCGATGATCGGAGGAAAACGCCGTCGCAGACTTCTGTCACATCTCGCCGTCGCTGACAACCCGATCCAATCGGGATTCAGTCGCACTTAGAAATAAACGGTTGTTGACATTTGACAGGTTAAGGAGAGATAGTCATTTACTGCCATCCTCAGGGGCGATCACATGACGGGGAATTTTTCTTTCCTTTCGTCGGCCTGAAAACACAAATCTGTGAAAACAGGTTTCGTTACTGTCTCCGTGTAAACTCCCGCCTCTGACCTGGACTGGACACTTGATGTAGTAAATCCAAAAAAATCACAGAATAGGTGGCCGATCTTTGACGGCGGATGATTCAGGACACGCCCCCTGAGACAGACCGACATTATTCTTAGAGGAAAACAAACAAAACAAACAAAACCTTTTTTTTCTTGAGACTCTGAGGCTATTACGATTTTTGTCGTGCAAATTGATTAAATAAATGAATTGAAAAGTCGGTTTGACGACACACTTATAGGAGTGAATCGTCTGCATAGGTAGTTGTGTGATTGTAGTGTGTATTACTGTCATTTCTACACTCTGGTGTTCCTCTGTGAACGATGACGTGTGCCGCTTCCTTCGTGACCGGATCACTCTTGTGAAAGGGATCTTAAGTTAAATGAATAAATTAAATACATGGAACAGAAGAATAAGAACATTTTTTGTGGAGGAATGTGAAGAAACATTGAGTTCATTCTTCCATTTATCTGACGTCCGGTCACGATGACAGCAGGCTCAAGTCACTTTTCCTCCAAGCTGGTTCCAGGGCTAGTTCGGAGCCAGAGCCTGACTGAGCACCAGTTATTTGCATTTCGACAGCCTAAGCACCAGCTCCTGGCTCTCAAAACTGGTGCCAGTCAAGCACCAACTCTTTGCTGGCTAGCAGCAGTCAGCAGCAAGCAGCTAGTAGCAATTAGCAGAGAGTAGAAGTCAGCAAGTAGTAGAAGTCAGCAGCTAGTAGCCGCCAGCAGCTAGCAGCCGTCAGCAGCTAGTAGCAATTAGCAGATAGTAGAAGTCAGCAGCTAGTAGAAGTTAGCAGCTAGTAGCAGTCAGCAGTCAGTAGAAGTCAGCAGCTAGTAGCGGTCAATAGCTATTAGCAAGCAGTCATCAGCTAGTAGTAGTTAGCAGCTAGTAATAGTTAACAGCTACTAGCAGTCAGCAGACAGTAGAAGTAAGCAGCTAGTAGAATTCAACATTTAGTAGCAGCTAGCACTTAGCAGCAGTCAGCAGCAGCCAGCAGTCAGCAGCTAATAGCAGTCAGCAGCTAGTAGCAGTCAATAGCTATTAGCAAGCAGTCAGCAGCTAGTAGTAGTTAGCAGCTAGTAATAGTTAACAGCTACTAGCAGTCAGCAGACAGTAGAAGTAAGCAGCTAGTAGAATTCAACATTTAGTAGCAGCTAGC
>VRLP01003425.1:0-5000 GCA_009660295.1 Lophius piscatorius
TTATGCCAGCCTTAATTATAAACTTTATCATAAAGGAAAGTTTTAAGCCTACTTTTAAATGTAGAGAGGGTCTCTGCCCCCCGAACCAAGATTGGAAGATGGTTCCACGGGAGAGGAGCCTGATAGCTGAAGGTTCTGGCTCCACTCTGCTTCTGGAGACTCTAGGGACTACCAGTAACCCTTCAGGTGTATGTCTGAAAGTTTGTGTGTGCGTGTGTGTGTGTGTGTGTGTGTGTCTGTTTGTGTGTGTGTGTGTGTGTGTTACTGTTTACGTGTCCGTTAGTGTGTGTGTGTATGTGTGTGTGTGTTAGTTTGTGTACGTGTATGTGTGTGTGTTAGTGTGTGTGTTAGTGTGTGTGTGTTAGTGTGTGTGTGTTAGTGTTTGTGTATGTCTGTGTGTGTGTTTGTGTGTGTATCTCTGTGTGTACGTGTGTGTGTGTGTACGTGTGTGTGTACGTGTGTGTATGTGTGTGTGTGTATGTGTATGTGTGTGTGTTAGTGTGTGTGTACGTGTGTGTGTGTTAGGGTGTGTGTGTGTGTATACGTGTATGTGTGTATGTGTGTGTGTGTGTTTGTGTGTGTATCTCTGTGTGTACGTGTGTGTGTGTATGTGTGTGTGTGTGTGTGTGTGTCTGTTCGTGTGTGTGTGTGTGTGTGTGTGTCTGTTTTTGTGTGTGTGTGTGTTACTGTTTACGTGTCCGTTAGTGTGTGTGTGTATGTGTGTGTGTGTTAGTTTGTGTACGTGTATGTGTGTGTTAGTGTGTGTGTTAGTGTGTGTGTGTGTTAGTGTGTGTGTGTTAGTGTGTGTGTGTTAGTGTTTGTGTATGTGTGTGTGTGTGTATGTGTGTGTATCTCTGTGTGTACGTGTGTGTGTGTGTACGTGTGTGTGTACGTGTGTGTGTGTATGTGTATGTGTGTGTGTTAGTGTGTGTGTGTATACGTGTATGTGTGTATGTGTGTGTGTGTGTATGTGTGTATGTGTGTATGTGTGTGTATCTCTGTGTGTACGTGTGTGTGTGTGTGTGTGTGTATGTGTATGTGTGTGTGTGTGTATGTGTATGTGTGTGTGTTAGTGTGTGTATGTGTGTGTAGGTGGAATAATGAAGTGGATTATGAGTCACTCAGCGGTGTGACGAGGAGGAATGGATGAGTAGACGTGTTGATGTGTGAGAACATCAGAGTACAGCAGAGAGGAAAGATGTCGGGCTTCAAAATGACATTTGGTTGTGGAGAGTGAAGGTGTGTGGGCGGCAGGAAGAGGGAAAGAGGAGAAGAGGAATGGCAGGAGTGAATCAGAGCAAACCGAAAAGTGGGAGAAACATTATCGTTTTATTTTCTCTAAACGTGCCTCACAAATCTGATCTTCATCCTGTCCTGATTCTCACATTTACTCCTCATCAATAAAAAGTTGAAAATGAGAGACCCTTCATGTTAACGGCATCACTCAAAAACACAGATACATATACATATATATATCTATGTATAGATATATATATGTATATATATCTATGTATGTGTATATGTATATATATATATATATATATATATATATATATATATATATATATATGTGTTTATATTATGTTTTACGTCTGGAGGACCGCTCTTATAAAAATATAGTTTGGACATAACTTCACATTTTATTTGAAGCGTTCAATCAGGGTGATTGCTTGTAAAACGCAGGGGAGTTGGGACTTTTCAGTCGGGGACGAGAGCTGACGTCAGGTCCGACTGATTCTGTCTGGGCCGGGCCTCTAGAAGAATCTCAGGCGGACACAGACCTTCTGGAGGAGAACCGGCAGAGAGAGAATCTCTCAGAGAGAAATATAAAGACTGTTTTTCTCTCCACGTCACATCTGCTGCATCTGCTGGAGACAAATAGTTTTAATCAGAAGAAGTCCGGACGGCTTCCACAAATCAAAGCTCCAGTCTTCCTCTGCTCTTTCTTCCCTTCTGCTCCGCCCCCCGTTTGATGTTTGCCGGCGCCCAAATGAAGGATTCTCTCTGAGTCATATTCTTGGTTTTCTTTTTTATTATTCTTGTTCCCCCTCCACGTTCATCTGTTGTAGTGTTTATGGATTTATTCTACAATATCATCCGTCAGCGCTGGATGGTGTGTGTGTTTGTGTTTCTGTGAGGATGTGTGTGTGTTTGTGAGGATGTGTGTGTGTGTCTGTGAGGATGTGTGTGTGTGTGTTTGTGTGTTTGTGACAATGTGTGTGTGTCTGTGTGCGTGTGTCTGTGAGGATGTGTGTGTGTCTATGTGTCTGTGAGGATGTGTGTGTGTGAGGATGTCTGTGAGGATGTGTGTGTGTGTGTCTGTGAGGATGTGTGTGTCTGTGTGTCTGTGAGGATGTGTGTGTGTGTGTGTGTGAGGATGTGTGTGTGTTTGTTTGTGTGAGAGTGTGTGTTTGTGTGCGGATGTGTGTGTGTGTGTGTGTCTGTGAGGATGTGTGTGTGTGTGTGTGTGTGTGTGTCTGTGAGGATGTGTGTGTGTGTGTGTCTGTGTGTGTGTGTCTGTGAGGATACAGTATATCTATATACATATATACCTGGTAGTGTGTATTTTCCGGTGTAGGAGGCGTACCTCCATGTAAAACGTGTAAAAACACAGACCCAATAACAACCTGTAGTTTTATAGTTTCTGTGATGTTCCAGACCCTCAACATGATAATGAGAAGATCAAAGGAGAGTGATGATGATGTCGCCGTGGAGAAATAATAGTTCCACTGAACTGCATTTTAAGAGCAGAGTCCAGATTTGACCAGAATGAATCATATAAATGAATAATAGTTTGTGTCTGCATCTTTCTAAGGCTCCATAAATCTAATGACTTGGCTCCCTGAAGGCCTCAAAAAGAGAAATGCTGGCAAAAGATGCAGATCTGAGGGAGGAAGATCTGAACAAGGACATTTAGAAAATCAGTAATGAATCATTTATGACCAACATGACGTTATCAGGATTAACGTCGATGTTTGTAGATGTACAGAGACTCAGATGATTGAAGGAAGTTAACGCTACAAATAAACAGAAAATGTAGAAATATGTGTAAATGTGTATCAAACTACAATACAGGTAAAAAGGAAAATAATATATTGATTAATTTTATAAAATATAATATGATATTGTCCCACTCAAACTAAAAAATCTACTGACGTCTGACAACCAACAAATGAAGCTGAATCTTTTGTGTCAAACATTTTCATGATGTTGGGATTTTTGGAGAATCTTTATTTATCTGGGGAAGGAATTCAAACTCCACCAAATGTAAAGTCTTTTTTTATTCAAGTCTAAAGTGAGAAAGGCTCAAAAGATGTGGCCTTCAAACTCCATCAAACTCCATCAAACTCCATCAAACTCCTTCAAACTCCTTCAAACTACATCAAACTCCTTCAAACTCCATCAAACTCCATCAAACTCCTTCAAACTCCTTCAAACTACATCAAACTCCTTCAAACTACATCAAACTCCATCAAACTCCATCAAACTCCTTCAAACTCCTTCAAACTACATCAAACTCCTTCAAACTCCATCAAACTCCATCAAACTCCTTCAAACTCCATCAAACTCCTTCAAACTCCTTCAAACTCCATCAAACTCCATCAAACTCCTTCAAACTCCTTCAAACTCCATCAAAACCATCTCCATCTGCTCCACCTGCAGCTAGTAACTCTTTCAGCAGGACAACCTTGAATAAAAAATAAAAAAATAAAAAGTAATACAGAGTCAATCAATGGTTATCTGATTTTTGATATTTATAGTATATTAATATATCTATTATTATATTATCAAACAATAATAAAGAATGAATTCAATCATATTATTACATGTATAAAACATTTACATGTTAATATAAAATAAACATTTTAATATGATGATTATATTAACATGTAAATGCAGATATGTTTGTGTGACCCTGAAGAGCAGTTAAGGATAATGATTGAATGAGTGAATGAATGAGTGAGTGAGTGAATGAATGATTGAATGAATGAAAGATTGAATGAATGAATGAGTGAGTGAATTAATTAATGATTGAATGAGTGAATTAATTAATGAAAGAGTGAAAGAGTGAATGAATTAATGAATTAATGATTGAATGAGTGAATGAATTAATGAAAGAGTGAAAGAGTGAATGAGTGAGTGAATGAATGAATGAATGAGTGAGTGAATGAATGATTGAATGAAAGATGGAATGAATGAATGAGTGAGTGAATGAATTAATGATTGAATGAGTGAATGAATTAATGAAAGAGTGAAAGAGTGAAAGAGTGAATGAATGAATGAGTGAGTGAATGAATGATTGAATGAGTGAATGAATTAATGAATGAGTGAGTGAGTGAATGATTGAATGAGTGAATGAATGAATGATTGAATGAGTGAATGAATTAATGAAAGAGTGAATGAATGATTGAATGAGTGAATGAATGAATGAATGAGTGAGGTAATGAATGATTGAATGAGTGAATGAATGAATGAATGAATGAGTCACTGAATGATTGAATGAGTGAATGGATGAAAGATTGAATGGATGAAAGAGTGAATGAATGAATGAGTGAATGAATGAATGAGTGAATGGATGAATGAATGATTGAATGAATGAATATTTGACTGTTAACCCTATCCCATAACAACTTTTGTTAAACACACTGGGTATCAGTCTATTCAAACACAACACGTTCACCTCACACGGCCGTGTTCATGTAAACATCAGATATTCATTTGAGTTCGATCCTACTCAGAGGAGGCAGGAGGAGGAGCCTCATCTGGATGTGGTGTTATGTTCACATCCCAAACGGAGGATGGCGTTCAGGATTTCTCCTCAGACCAGACAGTTGTAAGCTAACATTACTGAAATCACACGTCACTTCCTCCTTCTGGAGCAGCACTTCCTGTGGCACAGACTGAACTTCACTCAGGAGCACTGCAGCAAACACAAGGCCTATTTGTAACTGGACATGTTTGTGTGTATGTGTGTGTGTGTTTGTGTTTGTCTGTGTGTG